>JAQIWG010000461.1:0-33728 GCA_034695025.1 Chamaedrilus cognettii
AGTAATAACTTAAGTAATAACTTAAGTAATAACTTAAGTAATAACTTAAGTAATAACTTAAGTAATAACTTAAGTAAAAAATCTTTACATAATATAAAGTTTTATTTAGCATCGATCAGCACAATAAAATGCACAACGCACGTGAGACGCTGAGACACAAAAAGGGCTAAAAACTCCATTGTCCAGAAGTCCATAAAATTTCACTATATCCAATAAAAAATAAACTTTCAGTTGCTGGAAAAAAATCAGTTGTACAATTTGTCAGCAATTATTGTCGTTCAAATTAAAATTGATGTTGAATGGGAAACTCCATAAAGGGGTGAAATCGGTGGATTGAAACTATCGTGTGACGCTAATAGCTGACTGTTCCGCCTAACCGCTGCAGTAACTGTTGCGCGTCTAGTGGCTGACACTGCAGGCTGTTAACCTGCGAGCTAAAGGCTAACGACTAGCCGGTGTGCTAGGCCGAGCGCAGGTGTGCATACCTGAACCGGTGCCGTCGACTGCGGGCACAGATCCTTGTTGCGGCCAGAGCGCGCTGCAAGAGTACAATAAGCCTAGAGTGCATCACAGTGCATGCCTAGTCGAAATTTTCATTACACGATTTCTAGCAAGAGAAACGTTTGATTTTGACGCGCGTCGACGTTATTATCGTACCGTCCGTGGTAAGTTGGATTGAAGTAAACCATACATTGATGTTCTATAGTCTAACTGCTGGTTGCTCGACGTCGATTTAAGTGCGATTTAATTTTGTAGTCCGATTTAGCCGATGGAAATCTATGAGAGAATTGTATCGAAAAATTTGATTGGTTAGTTTTGACCGCAATACTAAATCGTACTTAGATCGAGGTCGAGCAACCAGCGGTTAGAGATTATAAAAATTACGAATTACAAGAACGAGACAACAGACTAAACAGAGGAGTTTCTCCTCAAGTTTAATGAGTCGCGAATGTCGGCTATGTTCGGAAGATGAAAATAGTCGATAGTTTCAATTATAGTCAAACTTTTCAACTATATGCGGCTTTAATTTATTATTTGCGCGATCGTATAGAGTCTAGACTAGAGATAATTTGTTGTACTCTATTATTTGGTCAATATTCGCTTGTAGAATGCCTAATCATTATTTATTACATACCGATAACTAATGCTCTGACTGTGAAAAATATTTTAACCTAAATTAATAGGTCTTAGCTGTAAGCAAATCTAGCTGCGCGGTCGGTCTGGTGAATATTTGATACTAATCTAGGTTCTATCTGATATCTAAACACGATGAATCATAGCCCTGCAGAAACTAGGCCCACTTAATTACTTGAGCCCTCGTGAAACACGCACGCTGTTCACAGCGATCCCATTGATAATAAAGCGACTATTCAATAGTATTCCTTTAAAAATACAAAGCGAGAGAGATATTAGTGGCCATAATATTAGGTTGCTATAGGGTACGGTTGCGGACCTTACAGTCAAAGATAAGATATATGGCATAGTCGTGATATAGTGGTATAATACCGTAGTATGTGGACCCATGTTCATTTCCCTGACCAGCATCCAGACGCTCTCTGGCGTGCAGAACGTTTATGGCAGACCCGGAAATATAATACTCCGACTCAGCCTGCTCTAATCGGCCGAAATGAAAACTTCGCTCAGTCACTGCAAACGCTGGAATACTGTAACGAATTGAGTAATTCTTTTTCTTTCGTTATCCTTTCGCTTGTAAGCAGTGTCCGTTTTAGAATATTACTCAGGGCTCTGTTCAACGTAAGGCATCAGTGGCGTGACCATGCAGCTATCGGGGCAATGGGGCACTGTGGCACGTGCCACACCTAAACTGTTCACGAAACACATTTTTCCTAAATAATGCCGTTTATTTTAGCGAATTATTTTAGTAACATATTTCAACGCCAGCTATTAATGCGCATGTACTCTTAACTGACTAAAATTATGTGTATCAAAAAATGAATTGACAGCATAAAACTTATGTCTTGCTTGGTTGATTTTTTCTGTTGCTTGCAAATTTTTTATGCGCTCCGCCTGAACTTAAATTCTGGCGACGCCACCCACTTTCACTTATCAGTTTTTGAAGTTGGTTCAGAAAATCAACAAAACAATGCAATTTTAGGCCTCGCGCAGTTAATCGTAGAATATATAGATGTATATTTTTCAATTTATGTCGATATGAAATTTCTTGCGTTTCGTTCAAATTAATATGTCTTCTACCGTGGTGTGTACGTCGTACGAGTCAAATTGAAAACAGAAACTTGGCTTTTCCACGCGTGGTGTGCCTAATCGTTCTTCTACAAATCGATTTTCTTCCATATTTGCATTCATTTTTAATCCACTGCAGCCATTTTCTTTGCATCCTGGTAAATTTATTTTGGGCATTATGCAAACTTTGCCCCACATTTAAAAATCATTAGTGCTTCACTGTAAAATCAACATTAAGTCTGCGATGTTTGCTGTGAATTTTCGCCAGTTGATGATTTTGATAACTCTGCTAATCCAACGCGTTGAGCTCGTCTACTGGTACAAAGAATGGCATTGTATTGTCAGCGTATTGCACTGGCAACTCTAATGCTCTTCAAGGAATTGAATAGTGTATATACAGTTAAACAGTTTGTATGTCCCCTAATCACATTTTATTTCCTTCTCTCGCGCTGCAGCCCAACTTTGTTATCCCTCCTAACAGGGGCAGATCCAGGAATGCCTTGCGGGGGGGGGGGGGAGGGGTAATTAGGATTTTCACCTAGGTTGGAACTTGGGAGCGGCGGGAGGCGGTACTGACCGAAAATATTTAGAGTGACTTCTTACAGGAAGTCTCCATAGTAGGGGATGCAAATTTGTGGTGGGAGGAATATAACTCAATTTTTTGCCAGATTTGCTCCTATTTTTTCTAACCTTTTAGAATTTGTAAGTGGGAAAAAAGCACTTCACATCATCACATGCTAGTGGGGGGGGGGTAAATCTCCTGTTATCCCGAAAGTGGAACCGCCCCTGCCTCCTAACGCGGTTACAGTAATCACTCTGCTGCCGTATTAGCACTGACTCGTGACCATTACTTAGAGCCATATGCTGGGACGAAACCATGGGTTGTTTGGGGTTGTGTGAACAACCGCATTTGCAAACAACGAGACGCATAAAATTCTTAAAGATTCATTGAATTTTTATTCGGGGTGGGGAATGGGCGGTGTGCCATGAGGCGTACTTGAGTTTCATTGAAATTATTAAGTTATGGCATTTGCGGTAATTTATAACTGGAGCTTGGCGCTTCCTTGCGTAGCGTATTAATTTTTTTGTTTAAATCGATGTTCACATCCATTTCACTTAATAGGCTATATTTTGTGTCTTGTAATTTCGTATCTCATAATGTGGCTATGCACGTAAAAATGGAGCTTCAATTTATTTTCTCCAAACTCGTAAATTTCATATTTTAATAGATTGAATTAACAAATACTGTAAAACATGAAATAATTGATTTGGCTGCATGTTATTTTGGCAGTGTTGGCTCTAGAATTTTAGCGTTTTTGACGACTGCTCATTAAAAATAGCTTCTTCAGCTTAATTTTGGCGCATGTAATTTTTGCGAGTTTTGTCTATTCGGGAAAATTTCAAAAATTACATACACACAAAAAATAGATGTTTTACACTTACACGAATAAGCAATACCATCATCCACTCATTCTATATTCTGTAATGTGTTTGAAAAGGAAAAACGTCCCCACATTTTGTGGCCGGTTTTGCCCCTGCCCAATCTACTGCGCTGAGGCTACCGGGACTTCAAATGAAGGAAATGCTCTGTTTCCCTGCGTGCCAACGTTTCTATTAATTCCAGCGCTGAACATCGGCCTGCGGCGGCGATTGAGGTTTTAGCGATAGGAACGGCCATTGACTTCAACCGTTCAATGCCACCATTGATTGGGATTTAACAGAATCGTTCCGAAACGCCTGATCAATATTAACGACAAGCATTCACTGCGTCGTCGCGCTTTGAGTAGGCTATCGTATCACAACAGTTCGCTTTTCAGCTAGTTCCCTTTTTACTTTTAATGGTATTTTTGTCACCCAAATCGATGGTGCCTATTGGCGCTATCGACGATCCTATTCAAAAAGTGCTGTTGTTATTGTAGCTTAACCCGTTGAGCGTATTGTGGGATTGTTTGTCGACTCTGGACTATAATTTATTGTTTGTCCTCTCTCTCTACTGTAATTTTATGATGTTAAGTGTACTAAATGCGTGTACAAAATGCGACATTAAGAAACTCTGCATTTATCTTTTTTATTATATTATTTATTATCAGTGACAAAACATAAAGATTCGTCATTGTGCAGAGCTTTATATGACAAAACATAGAAATTAGAGTCATGGTTCAATCATGGTGCATATGTTGAGGCTGTCATCATGGCAACATTTGACTACGGTTTATATTAAATTTTATTCTTTATTCTATTGATGTTGTTTGATTGTTTGTCTGCCCTATGTCGTGAATAAAGTTTCATAAAACAGTGTATCCCTATGCTCCACGGTCCTTTGTGTTAATCTCTTTTCGTCTCACTAATCTGTGAATATACCTTCCTCCTATCCCATTTCCTCCTATTAAATTCATCCTTGGAAAAAAATCAAAGGCGACAGTCGATTTCCAGAGTCTGAATCATCCGCGCCCACGGGCGATGAGAGATAAAACAGATAAATCTACATTTCCTGACAACCGCCAGAAACCGAGTGAGTTCTGGTGACTAACGGGCTGAGTGTGCCACTGCTAGACGCGCTGGTGATTCATCGAGCGAATACAGAGCTCCGGAGGCTTATAGCGTTTTATCACGGCACGGCGTGCAGCAGCTGTTGAGTAATTAAGCGAGCGTGTCGTTGCGTCTTGCAGTGGCGGGCAGCTGTCATTGCGCGGCCGCTGCCTATTTAGTGTCGGTTTTTACGATTTTAGTGTTGGCGTTAACTGAGCTCGACCGTTCTTTAGCTTCAGGTTGTTGGCAACGTATTCACCAGCATAGGCTGCATTTGCATGCTATACAAGCACCTAAGGAACATTTATTTGGGGGGGGGGCGGCAGATACGGAGGCAAACTTTTTCAAGGGGACCGATTGCTCTATTTTTCGCAAGATTAGGGATAAAATCATGAAGAAAAGAACCTCGTAACCATCATCTTTGGAGGTCAAATTAAGAAACAAATATTCGAGAGGGGGGACGATGGACCCTATCGCCCCCAACGTGGATTCGCCCTTTGGAAAAGGGGGGTCAATTAGTTTTGAAGCCTCCGATCCATGCCCAGAAATCTTCGCGATCGTATGGGTGCGGTAAACGAATTTTCCTCAATAGACTCAGTTCCACTAGCCTCCCTTTCTGACTGAAATATATGACAAATTAACAAGAAATATGCTGTGGGGGGCGTTCGAGCCCCCTAAGTACCCTACGTCCCTGACTGATCATTCGGATCCATTTTGGTTTGGCCATTCAGCCTGTTGCCTGGGTGTATATTAAGCGCCTCGCTGCGTAGTTGCAGTGATTGACCGCTTAATAAGACTCAGCCCGCTACTACAGTGTGTAAGCTGGAGAGTGGAGATACTGCTCTACTAGCGGTCGTGGATTTCCAGTGCATCTGTTGCTAGGACCTCTAGGCTAAGCTCGTGAAGAACCGCTGCTGCGAAAACTAGCTATAGCCTTGTCAACTATAGAGCAAGCGATCAAAGCTTGTTATTTGAGACTTATTACAGGAACTGGTGTTTACCGGTTGCGGTTGTAGCCAGTGGCCTGGAACACTTTAGTGCTTCTTGAGAATATTTGAGGCACAGTGCAACCAACTGCGCGAAGTACTTGTCATTCATGCAGTTATTTATGCATGACGTTTTACAGTCATTTATGTCGTCGTGATGTAGTAATCTATGCAGTCGTTATGCAGTCGTTATGCAGTCGTTATGCAAATGAGTTACTTTAATTGCTTTGCCCTCTTCTGCTACCTTTTTTATGCCCATGCAGCAACCCCCAAATACGCTCGACCCCCTACCTGAAGGCAAATGAAAAAGAACGTTTGAAGTCGCCAAATTTCTTTAATTAAATTACTTTTATTAGTTTCAGGTACATTTTGTTCACACGCTTTACAGGTCACGGGACCCGATACACTTATTTTTTATATCTTTTATCCATACACGAAGTATAGCATATAAGTATAAACAACCACACAAATAAACACACAACGGAACACAAGCATACAAAACAACGCTTTGTGAAAAGATCGATGCGGTGAATGCATTAATGCAGGCATAGGCTCTTAGGCGAATCAAGTCATTTGGCTGTGTGCGCCATTATGCACTTTATTGTGTCATGCAAAGGTCCTCGAGCAACATTTAAGTGCGTTGCATTGATCCATTCTGTCCGATGAGTTCGCAGAGACTTGTGATCGATGACTTCATGTCGAAACGTTCTCTGATTGAAGGATTTCATGCGTCGAGGATATGACGATTGACTTAAATTCTGATGACAAATCGATTGATTTAATTAACATGCATCAATGCCCATCAATTAGGCGCTTGAATCTTTCAACTCTCACAGGGTTCTGTCAGATTTGGGGGAACGCCGAATTGCCGAAAACGTATTTAGACAAAATAAGACCGAATTGCAGAAAACACTTTTTAACTACTGTCATAATTCCCTAACCATAATTCAATGGTCACGTTTCGTATATATATATATAGGGTATAATGCACTGTGTTGCTACCCGTTCGGAATTTAAAAATTAGGGCTAAACAGTGTAATTTGCTGGTTTTATTTTGACAAAGAGGTTGCATTTATTTTTTAGCAAATCGGTTTCTGGCAAATCGGCGTGCTCCTTTTCACGGGTGCACAGTATCTTTCAGAGTCATACAAAACTTTGTAGCCTCAATTATGTCGGCTGGACCTTTAAACCCTCGCGGCCTATCACTTTCAGAGAAACTCATTATTCCCTATTAAGCATGCAGATGTTCTTTGTTTCAGAATAGTGCGCCAACTTGCTTGGATATAGTACACCACCGCGACGCTTTGGACTTTGGATTTGTGAATTAACCAGACAGGGTATACAAACGATCCGGTTACGTCTGAAGTCGTGAAAAGAAGAAGAGGAAGAAGTGCATCATGGGTTCCGGAACATGGCCCTCCTTCCTTTCTTGGATTTGTTTCCTTCTCGTGGTGGTCACAGCCGTCGCACTGGACAGTGAGTTACTTCATTAATCGCTGTATCACATTATCAATGTTGCTTAAATTTTTATTTTTATTTTTTCTAAAGGTTGTCTCGTGCTTATTATGTTTTATACATAAAGGCTGATGTAAATTTATTTTAAAATTAAATAATTAATCGCGTACTGTCTGCGAGCGTCTATCACATAGCGGCGTTAAATTGTCGTGGTGTGCACATAGTGATGCAAAGAATTCCTGAATTAGTTATTATCAGCCTCATCACAAAGTATGCTTTTAATTGACACCAGCGATGATAGCGTATTGATATAGACACCTATCGTCAACCGCTTGGCAACAACACTCCGTTGTTATTCCCAGTGCTATTGTATAGGGTATAGTTTTATCCCAGGTGACAGTGAGCCTGCATTTTCACTGCTTGCCATGACCATGAAATTATATTGAACTATTCGATCATTTTCAGCGATATAATGCCCAGTGTAGTTATTAAAAATACGCGCAGTGGTAAGCGCTGCTGTTTAATTAAACACCGAAAACGATTTTGTTTAATTTTAAAATTCTTCAGCCGCTTGCTTCAACCGCTATTTGGCTATTTCGATCGCTTTGCTTTGATATCATTTGAACGGTGTGCTTAATTGCAGGAAACTTGATGCGCAATGAAGGCAAAAGTATATTTTGGTATACCGGACGCTGGATTGTGGTATAATGCAGAAGTGAAGTGCGGTAGCTGTAAATTTTTTGGATCCTAATAACCCCTGCAAGCTGACAAACAAAGAATTGGCTTGCAGCCCAGAGCTAGCATAGTCGTAAATTGGACTAAAGAAGGGGAAGCGATTCATTGCTTGGCAAAGCTGAGGCCTACTTACTGAACTAGACTGCAATAGTCTTCGTTTCTTCACACGGTCCTTAAGCTCATAAAACACCATTTTTATCCTAATAAATATTTAAGGTTCAATTGCCCCACCCCCCCCTCCCCCCCTCCCCCCCCCCCTTCCCCCCCCTTCTGGTTTCTATAGATGGCGTTTTCACAGCAAGCGGGCAATTTCGCGTGTTAACATTTTATGGCTTGCCAACTGGGATAATTCCTGGCGTTATTGTCCGTTTCCTGGTGCAGCGAGCAGCACTCACGATAGTTGTTGAGTTGGGTTTAAGGTGGCATTGATGTCATTGATTACAGTCACAGTCTATGCTAGCATCATACAGTATCGTCTGTTGCAGTATCGTCCGTTAGCAAATTTTCTATCTTCTGTCCTATTTTGACACATTTGATGGCTATATACCCCTAGTTTTAACATAACGTTTTACTGCAATATGTAGTTGGCATTGTTGTTAGTCTGTAGCTGCATAATTACCCCAGCGTGTGAGTCACTGTTTGTAAGGTTTGGCTTCTGTTCTTGGTAGGGCCTGTTCAGGTTCGATACAAAGTGGTGGCTTATTTTATGGCAAGTCGGACGACACTGCCACCGATTAATTTCAGGGTTGGGTAACAGTTTTGGAGCCTCGGACTACAGTGTCGATATCGCCATCTGTCTTAGTTGGGTTATTCAACGCCTGTGTTATGGTTCGGTGATTTTCTCTCTATTTGGGTACGGTACCCCTTTTAAGTCGGGGAACAGAGAATTGGTTTCCAGCCCAGAGCATCTCGGGCGAGTCGTAAAAGGCGACTAAAGGGGGGGGGAGTGGTCTGTGCGTGGCCCTCCGCACAGAACCGGACTGTAATAATCTTTGTTACTACACGGTCCTTAACTTCCAGAATCACCAAAACACCCTGTTTAGCCTGTTGTATGCGACCTGCTAAATTTAAAAACAAAACAGCCGAAAAATTAGTGTGTTATGTGGAACTGTTCGTACCGCTGCTGCCACAATAATTATAGTTCATCACAGAACGCTCGTTCGGATGGGATCGATTAGTCTCAGGGTAGATTTATCGCCTCGCCACTTATTCTAATAATCTCTGCGAGCACGCTGCGATACAAATTGCCCTGTTCCGAGTTGCAGCAAGTACCAGGTGGTGATTTATCACCTCTGATGGCTTGTATATTAACTACAGTGTATGATGTTAGCGTGCGATAACCGTTAGGGATAAATTAAGAAATTATTCTTTCTGAGGAGGGGGCGTTGCCCCATCGCTCCCCCCGGTGGATCCCACAGTGCTGTATATAATGTTTACATACTCTATGTAAGTATACAGTCCACATACATGGGATAGTCATGGCGCGCTGTGTCGATAATACAGTAATAATATATCAATCTTTTATTCACCATCAAGGCAGAACACAATAAAGAGAAAGAAACTTAAATAAACATACAGTCGAAGTGCGAGCTAATATAGTAATAAAATGTTCAGTGATCGCTTGATAATTTGAGTCCTAAATCCTGTTATTTTGCTGAAAGTGTCTCCATACTTTGGGGTTGGGTCATAACCGTTATTATTTGCGGCCCTACTATCTCTCTTCTGACGACGATGTAAGCGTTAAGTTATCAATGCACGAACAGTGCTATTTGTCTGTGGCCTGCATCATTATAGTGCATTAAAAGCCTTGTGTTTGCGCTGCAGAAAGTTTTCACATAAACATCAAAATGAATTCATTCTTCCTGATGCTTTATTAGGCCTAATGATGTATAATAGTGGTGATATATAATATATTGAAACCCAGACTTCTCATTCACCAAAATTTTGGTCCACGGAAGCTAACGCTAGTCTGACCCGCACCCTAAATCAAACTATCCGTTAACAAACGCTAAACTATATACACCGAATCCGAATTATCTGTGATCCTAATACAATACGATACACCAATGTTTCCTGACCGAAGGTAACAAACCTTTGTGTTCAGTAAATTTAAAGCTACTGAAATTATCGGCAATTGCTGCTGCTATCGCAGCGTATTGTTTTGTGAAAAACCACATTTTATTATTCGACTGCTATTTGGTCAGTCCTATGATGAAGTTGAGAATTACTATATTCATGATATTACTGTAAATTATCCCTTAGTGCTATATTTGCTTTGAATATCGGCATGCTCTTAAAACTATAAATCGGACTTTAAGACACGGTTGAAGCGTTGGACCGTGTTGGGTATCCAGTGTCAAGTGTGTGTAGTAAATGTGCTTGTGAATGGGTGCAAACTTTGACCTGTGTCGATCAGCTTGCTTTGCCCAAGGCAACGATACCAGGGCAGATTGAATTACAAGCTTTGCACCTGCTGGCTGAGGTGTGTTCAGGCTTGTCAACCTGCCATAAATATGACTTAACCACTCTGCAATATTTCTAGTGAAATATGGTAATATTTGTACGAAAATTGTGAGTAGTATTGGCTGCATGAATATTAGGATCAAAATGCGCAGTAGCGATACCAATAACCTCCATGTAGTTCACTTTTTATCTCTGGTCTGCTGGTTTTAAAAATGTGATATTTGAATGCTGATTCTACTCGTAGATATGCATATATACTCATATATCTATGAATGGTGAAGTGGCTTGTATATGAGATTAATAGGACTTTGAATTGCATTTTCTTAATTTATTTTAAATTGTACTTGAAGGCTAAGGAGGTAAGCCTTCAAGGCTTGTCTCGCTAAGTGTCTATGACTCTATTTGCAGGTTTAATTTTTTTAAATGACTGAGTATTTATAACATGACAATAGAAAAACCAAAAACGAAAAGGTAATCAAGTGATTGTCTGACAGTTATTGTCTCAGCATGGCATATGATCTCTAAGATTTATGGTACATAAGGTAAACTTTAGACACATGACACATGTCTATCAGAGCTGTAACACATTGCTTGCTAGTCCCTCAGTAATATGAAGAGTGGCGGCATCACTAATGGATTTCCTACTTCTGCCAAGTGGCAAGTGGAAGTGGTTGCCTCCGTGTGCCCTAGTGTGCTTTGGTCCCAAACAGCGTCTGCCCCAATCACCTTGTTCTGATATTGGCCTCAATCTAGTTACTGATTAATGTATGTAGTATTTTAATTAAAGGGCCTTCTGGTTTCAATATATCTTCTGCTTCAATGGAATTTCCCTTACAGGCAGCAGATGAAGTGTTTGAAAATAGTATGACTTGAAACGCATTCATGAGTGGACAACAGTTTTTATTTACCTCATTGACCATCATACCTTGGCATGGTTATAGCCGTTATCTGTGTATTAATTGTGATAATTTATTTCATAATCTGTTTTAGTGATTACTGGACGATTGGCTAACCCTTTAGCCCCTGCTAATTATGAAATTTGGTGAGTTTATTTACCACCAACTGCAGTAAGGTGTTTTCCTTTAAGCTTGATTGCTAGAAACCAAAACTTCATCCTTTGTATGACTCAGTGACTACTCACTACACGTCAGAGTGTGCGCTGTATCACGGCTGGATGGCGTGGTGCAAGTCACAACATGTCTAGCAGTCACTCTAGCTGTGTGTACAAGGCCCTGAAAGTAAACGTGTCAGGTATTTGTACACACTGTTTTGCAGTCTATGCACTGGGTCCAGGATTCTGTACAATGGGTTGGTCAGCAGACAGTCTGTAGTAACAGAAATGTTTCATGTTTGTTTGTCAATACTTACTGAAGTGAATGAAAAAGTTTGCTGACCCTGTACTTAGCGTTTGCTGAGGACCAATACCTGGTTTGCTTAGCCTGAAGTGTGTGTCTTTAACAGCGTTGACAAAGATGGTTTAGTTAACCTGCACGCACTGTGAAGCACATACTGAATCTGGTATTGTGTCCTCTCCATGTGACCTATATTTTAGATATATATTTGTGATGTATATGTTGAGACTATGCGATGATGATATAACGCTGGCCGGCGACTCCTGGTGTGAGCCCACCAAGTTTAGCTATCTTCTTTCTATGTGCAAAAGTGCAGTGATGCTAATTTTGGATCGCTATTTAAAAATTGGACCAGAGGCGGGCCATTCTAAAGTATTACTAGAGGCGTCAATGCCCACATTTTATTGGCGATGTCGCCGATTCATTTGATTTCCATACAATTTACGACACATTCACAGTAAGAACTCAAGACTGCTTCTCTTCCAATGAACTGAACGTTAAAACCGGAAGTAGAATCTGCAAACCTGGGGCCTGTTACTCAAAATTTCTTAGGCAAATCTTAGTCTTAAGAGGTGCTTAAGAAAGTCTTAAGCAAATTTTAGCCTTTGTTATTTTAAACTCTGCACCTCTGCCACTCACAATAAATCAAGTGATAACGTCATGGCGGTCAGCAGTTGGATTTAATTCTTTTGAAATCTTTTTTAGGATTAAGATTAGGATTAGATTTAGGAAAGTATTGAGTAACTGGCCCCAGCAGCCTGCTCAAAAACCAACCTACATAATACAAAGCAGTAATGGTCACTTATTTAATATTCTTCAAATCCCAATAATCAAATTTCTAAATAGAAATAGCCCACTGCCTCCTATATTGCTACTCCTAAGGAAGCTGTAAAATATCACGTGACTCACGCACTGTCTTACTGTCCTAATGGAACTTAATTAAAGCGCCCGCAGCGTAAACAATCTCCGTCGCTTGATACGCCGCGCTTGCAATATACACGGCGAACAGATTTCAGTGCGTAGTAAGCCGTTAAGAAGCCCGGGCCCATTAGTCGTTGATGATGTGCAGCGTGCGAACCGTCTCAGAACCTCTCTGCTCTGAACATGCATCAGCGCTGGCGCTGCAGCGAGGCTTGCGTCAAACGGTGTGTGATAATAAACAGAGCATGACGGACGCATCAGTCCGGGCTGGGGTTGGTCGCGGGGGGTTGATGGGGTTGAAAACGCCTAGGTCTTTGAAACGACCCTGTGCTAGCCAAAGGGAAAATTAACTCAGCGCCCACGGATCGTAGCTTATGCTTATCTTGGAACACCCCCCCCCCCCCCCCGCATTCACAGGCTCATTTGAAAGTTAATTTAAATAGATTGTCAATCACATAATATACAAGACTTAACTATAGGCCGATTCACCCTCAATCTGAACCTAACCCATACCCTACCTAACCCTAACAAAATCTTAACCTAAATCAAAGTAAAACTGAATCAAATGTCAAAAATTGTATTCAAATTAGGGTGCAAGCGCGGTGAGCATCCCAAAAATTAGCTTAAGTTGTAAACGATTTTTGGGCCGCTTTTAAAAATTTGTGTGCCACTGGTTCCGCCTAGCTCCAGATTTTTGAGAAAAAAAAATACGGAGTGGTTTTGATAAAGATTCAACCCTCTTAGGTAAATGGGTTGGGTCTGTGGATGTTCTCGCAGAGAGAGCAGAAATAGTTAACTACCCCCTGCCTCCCGATCGAATCGGGAGTGCTTCCGAGGAGATTACTGCCATTTTATTTTAACCTTCTGGACAAAAAATGACCCCCGTGGTTTAATTTTTACAAATGCCCCCCTCACGCGCTCGCTCACTCATTCGGTTGTGTGGTGCATGGTGGCGTAGGAGGACATGACTGAAACATACTTAGAACTTTAGAACTCACAGCCGTCTACTGAGAAGAAGATATTAATGTCTAGTGTGCTTTTAACTGTCAATGTTTGACACGCAATTAGAACTGGCTAGGTGTCCGACGCGTGTACAAAGCCTGCTGGTAGTATTTTGACAAAGGAACACTTGAGATGGCTTGTCACTCAGCAATGCGCAATTTGTTTGTTGCGCGTATTTCCTTGTTGCATGATTTCTACATTAAAATATAGATGGCAAGTTTTCAATATAAAAATTCCCATCGCGGCGCCCGTTAAAGCGCTGTTTAGCTGTTTTGTGCGAAATTGTGCCTAGCTGACGTAGTTTGACGCTATTCTACAGTACTAGCAACTGAAGTTAAAGTTGCAAGTCTTCTATCATAAATTCCTAGTTTCATAATCGGATTGAAAGGATTTATATGGCTTGTCGCCTGAACTGCTTCTAAATAGACCTACATTTTTGAAGGCATTTTTGAAACTTTACAATATATTTTGGTGAGTATTCATTGCGTTAACGTGGCACTCGTAAGTAAATGAAACGTTTATACGAAATATAAATACGACAAATTTTAATGTCATCATAATGGGTGAACTGGGTGTATGGGTGTATGTATTGGTGTATTCTAAGACGCACCTCTCTCCATTTTCAAGCCTGCTGAGCCACAAAAAAATTGCATCTTAGGAGTAGAGAGAAATGAAAGTTATGTCGAGGCTGATATTATTTAATCAATTAATATTGAACACAATAAAGAAATAGAAACAGAAATAAGCGTTTAAAAAATGTTTCATGTTAAAGAAAATAATTGCATAAAACTGTGCCAATTTCATTCTGGCTGCCTTCCCCCGAGCTACAGACTGGATGCAAGAAAATTGAATCTTTTGTGGTGTACCTCTTCTTACCGATTCTATGCCCTTTCAACTGAGCTGCTTGCTGGATGCCGATGAACTCTTTTCGCTGATGAATAATTTCAATATTGATCCGCGCGCCAACTTGGCGGATACAAAAATCAAAATATGGAACAGTTTTGAATCCAGCTTGCAATTTTAAATTAGGCTTTGATTTTCATTTGAACTTTGGTACAGGCTATTCATGTGAGTCCTTCATAGTACTTGAGTGATTTTTAGTAAAAACTAGATGTATTTTGATTTGTTGCCTTTCCACTGTATAATTTCCAGACTACACTTTCAATTTCTGTGTAATCTGATTTGTGCCGGTTACTGTAACAGTTCTCGCTACCTTCAATATTTGTATTTTATGAGGTAGGCCTACATATTGTGTCACCGTGTTTATTCACTTTATTTTTTCTTTGTTATGTCGATTGCTACCATTGATGTGGTGAAATGAAGTTTATATATAAACGTACAGTTGAAGTACGAGCTAAATTTAGATGAAATTCACAATATCAGATGATTGAGTTCGGACAATTAACAATTTATCAGGTGATAGCGTTCACACAATTAGCGAAATAGTCATGAATGATACCCGACGAGTCGAGCACTAACGACTGCGTCGATACTTTGTAATGTCTGCGTTCTGCCTTGATGGTGAATAAAAGATCTATATATATATATATATATATATATATATATTGATTTCAAACACAATCTTGAGTATGAGGATGATTTCAAAGTGAAATAACTATTTTCTATGGTGGGTATGGATGATCAGTTTTTTTGTGGAGTCTTTTCTTCATTCCGGTAATTATGCCTGTAGTGGAGAGTGGAGATCTGCAGTAACAGGTGTTTGTGAAACTTGGGAAGTATTTATTTTCTTTCCCAAGCACTCTCCTCCCAGCATGAAGAATATAGCCTGCGCTTCCTTTGACCGGTAGCCAGGGCCGAGGCACGCTGAGATTACTTGTGTGTAATTACAGACGAACGCATAATGGCTCCTTGCTGTGAAACTATGTGTCACTCTTTTGTCAGAACTATTCCAGCACCCACGAGCTCTGCTGCAGGTCATACTCCATATATCACTCGAGCCGCTAGAACCATTGTGCGCGGTCAATGAGCCGAGTCAGTCCAGTGCATGACCTGCACACAACTGTTCCGATGTCCGTTGTAGCCAGTGCTTAACAATTGGGGACTATAAATCATTTTGAATTGTTAACCGCAAGTAATTAACTTTAAAATGTAATTAAGATTAAGGGTTTTCTCGGCCATTTTGTGTAAATTTGATTTAGATAGGGGTCGCTGTTAGTTTGTATTATAGCAAGTGTACTCGAGCAAGTGTTTGCGTTTTTACCCTGATGCTGAACTGATTGTATTCTTTAACTAGTTAACCAAACTAACACTAACCGATAACATGATAAGTCAAATTTATTCGCCAGGGACTATGGGTCCCAGGATCCCCGTGCCGGCAAGTATGAAACCTTGGCGTTACAGGCCCTTCAGCAGGGCTATTAAACACGGCTGTTGTGTGTCGCTAGCTGCTATCCCCGTGCCGAATAGTTATTTATTTGGTTGGCGTCAGGAAGGGCATCCGACAGTAAAAACCCAGCTCCAGCAGTCCTCATGAGGGCACAAACGTCTAAACCTGCGTGAAAATATGGACATTAACAGAATAGAGGATAAGGGGGGTTTGTTTTAGTTAAGGGATTTACCTGAGAGGAAACTGTTAGATGGGGAAACTGTAGATGTTATTTGAATAGACAAATATATCTTTATTTGCTCAATTTATCGTCTGTTATTCGTCTCAGTTCGGCGGCCGCCGAGCATCACAAAGAACCCGATCGAGCGCAAGACGTTCAGGACTGACAGCGGAGACGCGCTCGTGCTCGACTGTGTGGCTGACGGGGTCCCGCAACCAGAGTACGTTGTTGATTTGGCGCTAGGTTTTGACTGATTTTAGATTTCATCTGATTTCAAGAGTTTACTTTATTTTTAACTTTAATTTTTTTTCTTGTATTCATGTCCTAAATTTTAGAAACGGCTTGGATCAATTTAAATTTAAAGAAATGCATGTATTTAAATAGAGATGGATTTTGATCAATTTGATAAAATAATTGAGATGGATATTGATTTTGAAGAATTGGATAAAATATTATCTTATTATTTAATGACTTATTAAGATAGCCATTATATCGCCTTTTTTTGCTTGAATTGCAACCAGTAAATGAATTTTAAATAGGCCAGCAGATGGATGTGAAAAAGTTACAGTTAATAGTGTATAGCCCTATCTTGTGGTCGTATTTCGTAGGTTGCAAAAAACTGACTTTTTAACCAAAATATTTCTTACTTACACTTGCGCTGTAAGCGAGCTGTTGCTTGCTTAACTTCCAAAAACTCAAATGACGGGTATTTTTGTCAAACAAAACAAAAACAACGTCATTTGACATGAGATCAATAAATAAAATATATTGCCCGATCACTTAATAACGTTGTACAGCAATATAAAGCTAGAATTTTCTACGCTATCTGTTAGTTCGTTGGCAGTATTCGGGCTGCTGAAAACATCTTCATTGTATAACAACATTGGTGGAAAATACCTTGTGTATGCTGCTACCCCAATTAGAATTGCTAAAATGTAATTCATCTTCTCAGTATTCACCTTGTTCGCTGTACTCCTAGATGTCACGATTGAGGCATGCTACAAACGAAACCCACCAGGGATACAAGTTGTTCAGCTATGAGGGCAGCGTTGATAGCTTGAATTAATTTTAGGCAGAGCGTATATAAATTATGCCTTCTCCATTTATGTGATTGGGAGGCAGGGGTTATGACAGAATGATTTGGATGTGGCCCATGTGGGATGTGGGTGGAGGATTTGTAACCGGGCTCTTCTACGCTTTAATGACTTCTAGAAGGGCCCCAGTGGTTTAAGTTTTCTGCTGTATAGTTGAAGCTTGCTAGTTTAAGTTGTTAGAATGAAATATTCTGCTGAAGACCTCTTTATTGTATACTATTTTAAGTTAGAAATCTTGGCAACCATCTGCTTAATTTCAAAACTGAGAAAAAATAATGAAACTTTGGCCCCATGCAGCGGCATTCGTTATTTTTACAAATAACAGCATTGTGTCGATAGTAGTACGACGTCATGTTTCGGCCCGGTACTTTGAATTATATCTTTATCCATGAAACAGTAACGCGGCGATGATTAACAGTCAGTATCATTAGGGAAAGCTTTTGATCTTCAAAATGTTGCTATGCGTTGAAATATAACAGACATAAGCTTACTTCGGTCAATGAATTTGATTTCTACCAAGGCTAACTTACTATGGTAATTTATCAATATCGCCGCTGTGCCCCGCTGCAGATACGAGTGGCGCAAGGACGGCGCCCTTCTGACGGGGTTCGGGGGGCGCATCATGCACTTGCAGGGCGGGACCATCAGCATCCCCCAGCTCGGACCCATCGACGAGGGGCTGTACCAGTGCTACGCCATCAACCAGGTGCGACCAACCGCTCACACTATTTTTTTGTTAGTAGGGGGTCCATTATTGGCTAGAAGATTTAAATTGTAATATAGGGGCCTACAATTTTTTTATATGGATCATAGCTTTGGCAAAAATAGGCTGGAAATATTACAGCTAGCCAAACAAATGTTAAATTCATCGATTATGTGATTCACTGGATTTAAAACTTTTGTTGGCAGAATATCTAGCATTCTCAGTATTTATTTATTTGTTTTCTTTTGTATATTTGTTATTTATATCTATTGCTAATTGATTGTTATAATGATTTTGCTGAAGCATATACCCTCAATGCCAGTTTCTCTAAAACATTCTGTAATCGTTACTGTATTGAAATGCTCGAAATTTGTTGTACTAGGAACAATGCTGCAATTGATGCTGCTTAAGGTGTTGACCTTTCCAGCTTTAGTACTAAATTGTTTTTTTATTTATTTGCTAGGCTGTGTTCTAGACAGTGTCAAGTGTTTTGCCACATTGGCCTACGGTAGCATTTATCTATGCATTCTATGGATGTGTTGCTCGAGAATAAAACGAACGTTTCCATTTTATTTTTATTCTTTCCATTTATTTGTAAAGTTTTTTTTATTACCATTTTCTTGCTAGTAACATTCGTATTGTGCGGCGCGCAGCATGGCACGGCGCTGTCGAGCATGGTGGTGCTGGAGCGCGCACTGCTGGGGGGATACCCGGGCAAGGCCGTGTCTTCCTCGGGCCTGCTGCGTGAGGGCGCTTCCTACATGCTGCCCTGCATTCCCACCAAGTGGTTCCCCAAGCCCATCTTCTCCTGGGCGGTCGTCAACAGCGTCGACGACGACTCGGAGAAGTCCGTCACGCTCGACAAGCGCGTCCAGATGGATGAAGAAGGTGGGGCACCTTTCATAAGTAGACTCAATAAAAAATATTAAAAATTAAATTAAAGGACGAAAAGGGAATTGAAAATGAAAACTGGCGCATTTGTTAAATGTGCTAGTTTCATAGTTACAATGATAATAACAGTCGGCGTAATGTTTAATAATGAGTTAATAAGTGCCTGCGCCAGCAACTGTAACGCATGAAGCCATGCATTACAGGCCCTTTAGCAAGGCTGTTAAGCATACAAGTGTTGCTAGCTGCTAGCCTAGTGCCAGATTTTATTTATTTAATTGGCGCCACAAAGGGCATCGGGCGGTCAAAATCCAGCTCCTGTAGTCCTCACAAAGGCACACACGCCTAACCCTTATGAAAACATGGTTATTAACGGAATAGACAAAAAAAGCAGTTAGTTCGTTTTTTTATAGAGATTAATGTCCGTTTCGACATCCAAAGACGTTCATGGCAATAGCCTGTTGAAATGTAGGCCTAGTGTCATCCGAAAGCGGATAGGGGCCTTCTAGAATCAAATTATCTTCTAATCGCAGGCTTCTAGTGTTAACGATGAGAGTTTTTCTTTTACTTTCCTATAAGAACATTTATATTGCTTGAATCCAATCACATGCAAAATAATTAGTACCGGTACAAAATGTGTGATTTAACAAAAATTTTGATTAAAGCTTCTTATCGATCCGGCTTCGGTTATCGCGACTGTAGGGTTTCCTGTCATGAAAGCTGTCAACGAGCCATTTGTTGTATGACTCAGTTCAACATGGGTCAGGTGTAAGTGTGTAGTCCCACCAATTTGTGTAGACCAGAGAGTAAAATGTGGGCATAGGGGCATAGGGCATAGGGGCATGTGGGCATAGGGCAAAAATGTGTAGTAGCAATTTGCTAAAAAGGGACAATGACTGTTAAGAAAGGCTTGACAATGGAACGATGACTGCAAAAAATGGGTTAGAAAAAGAAATATGTGGAGGCCATGAATATCTGTGGAGTCCAAACGGCATGAAAATGGACAATGACTGTTGAGAATGGCCACGAAACTTTCTGTCAGCACCCCCCCCCCCGCCTCCCCTCCCCTGCTCAGAAGTTCTTATCCAGAGGGAGGAAGATATGTATACGTGGAGACCTAAAAATTCCTTAAATTATGCCCTGACATGGGTGCATTTATCTTTCTTTAACACGCCGGTATCACTTCGCTAACTGCACATTTCTTATTAATTGCTGCTGTAAAAAGTGGTTGTAATAAAAAACGGAATGAACGAACAAAGCCCATCAATCCTATTTCTTGAGCTTTGTTTCCAAGGCCCATCACTACAGCCTCTAGAATGAAGAACGTGTGGGGATGAAGGGGGAGGGGCTTGGCCCGCGGGCCAAACCAATTACCAACCGTCAACAATTGACTGACAGGGTCTTGACCCTTTTACATCCAATCACAATAATTAACAACTATTACCCGTAATACAAATCAACTTCCGTTTCTAGCAAAAAATGCTTCTTTGGTATTGTGCAGCTAATGCATGCGCATTCTAGGCTTGTAATTTTGTGTTTGTTTTAGGCAATCTTCATTTCTCCTACGTCCTTCCTGCCGACGATCAAGGCGGCAAGTTGTACAAGTGTAAGATCTTCAACTCAATCCTCGACATCACGATAGGGGGCAGCTACACCACCATCAGTGTGCAGCCCAGTGAGTAGTCATTCTCAACTCGTTCCTTCTTTGTCTTTGTAGCATTGCCTAGTGACGTTGATTCTCATCGAATTTATATTGCTGGCGAGTGAAGTCAATGTAGTTCCATATAATTTAAATATGAATGTTTAATTGCGGATGACTTTGAATTCAATGTAGTTCTTTATTTTCTGAAGCAATAATTTTTAGAGTTATTGAGTAATAGAAATGAAGGTTCAAACAAAGCGTTCATTGAATTGTCAGAGTAAAGTGTTGTATAAAATGTTTTTGAAGAGGTGTATTATGAAGCCTTGAAGCAATGCTTATTTTTAACGAACGATTTAGGCACTAATGCCTTATTTGTTCGTTATTGAACATATTTATTTATTTATTTATTCACTTCATACTGAAACGTTCTTTGATCTGTTTCAGCTGGACTCAAACTCTTTTCGCCCGTTAAGCAGTTCTCAAGCAAACAGGATGTTATCGGGCTGGAGCGGCGTGACTTGACTCTTAGATGCTTCTTTTCTGGAAAGTACGTACAGATAGATTTATTTTTGTCTTCTTCTTCGGTGTTCTGCCACATGGCAGGTCTTTGATGGCCAAACCTTCCACCCTAGTCGATCTTCGGCCCTTCTCTTCATCTCTGCATACGATTCCTTCCCAAGCAGGTCGTCTGTCATCCCGATCCGTGGCCTGCCCGTTTCTCTCTTTCCCTCCATTTTGCCCTCTTTTTTGTCCTGAATTTATATTAAGTAGCCTTGTCTTAAATAATAGTCTTCAATTAAAGTCATTCTTGAAGGAAAAAGATACTAATCATAGTTTATACATTTATGGCTAGTTTAACAGTCGACTGACAGCTTCAAACCCCTGCGGGCCGGAGAACAAGGAATTGGCTTGCAGCCCAGATCTCCACGGGCGAATCGTAAAAGGCGACTTAGGAAAGGGGAGCAGTTCTGTGGCTGATCTCTTGCACACAATCGTTCTGCAATAGTCTTCATTACTAATGCAGTGCTTGAACTGCGAACTTTCCGTCCCTTTCTTCATGAAGAATGCTTTGTAGCTATATATAGTACCGGTTTTTATAGCGTGACGAAGGCAGATTTGAGTCGTATTCATATTTTGCAGAATGTTGAGCACTAATGAAAACTTCAGAGAGCAAGTAAAGGAATAACTATTTTGAGTTTTGAAGTTATGTACTAAAGCATGACTTTATATCAGAGATGTTATTCACAAGCCGATGTAGTTCACGTTCTCTGAGCTTCAACCTGGCTTAAAAGCACAAATTGATACATTGTGATTTTTGATTGAAAGAAGCTTTTTCTGTCTGTAGCCCTGATCCGTGGATCACATGGTCAAAAGCTAACGGATCGCTGCCGATTGGTCGATACACCGTCTCCAACCAAAATACGGAGTTTGTAATTCGTCAGCTGCAGCAGTCGGATGCGGGCGTGTATAAGTGTCAGGGTCAGAACACACAGGGCATGGTGGAGCAGCTCATCAACGTCGACATTCAGGGTATGTGCGCGGATTGTATGCATAAATCTATGCATGTATGCATAAAACCTATGCAAAATCATATGCATAAAATGTATGCAAGAAATATATGCATAAAACGTATGCAAGAATAGTATGCATAAAACGTATGCAAAAATCATATGCATAAAACGTCTGCAAAATAGCGTGCATAATTATTATGTCACTCGCACGAGTGATGATATGTGAATTGTACCTTTCTCTACGAGAAGGGCCAAGGATTGGCTAGGCTGGAAGGATTTTACACCTAAGATCTGCCATCTGGCAGAACACCGAAGTAGCAGAATATATGTCTGATGTATTTTAAAGATTTGTTTTTGAATCTCTTTATACACCGTGGCTCAAAAGTAAAGGACCCAATGAATTTCTTCAATAACTACGGAACACAATGAGTGTTGTTAATGAAATTTTTACCACATTAACTTTGACCATTGCTTTATATTTGTGTCAATTTTCGTTGACTTTCATCGAGCGTGTGTGTGTGTGTATTGTATTTCTCTGCTTGTGTTTCTGTCACAGCCGAGCCGCTCTTCCTCAAGGACTCTGATCACCCCCGTGACATGAACGTGACAGAGGGGCAGAACGTCGAAATCGTCTGTCAGGCCGCTGCCGAACCCGTCGCCTCCGTCGTTTGGTTCAAGAACGGAATTCCCCTCACATGTACTACTCTCTTACACTTTACTTGCTACTCCAGCAAGTCGGGGAGCAAAGAATAGACTTGCAGCCCAGAGCTGGCTGGGCGCGTCGTAAAAGGCGACTAAATAAGGAGGAGTGATTCTGTGGCGGACCTTTTATACAGAACCAGCCTGTAATAGTCTTTGTTACTACACACGGTCATTAAACTACCCGACCAAACTACACTTGCACAAATAAAACACACTAAGTGGAAATATTTAAATGAAATATGAAGTTTCCTTGTTTTTTTCTTGAAATTGAAATATTTTCCTACATTTAAGATATCTCACAGCATGATTTGGGAAGTACAAGCAATCTTAATTTAATTTTTTTTAATGTGATCTATTCAATTTTAACTTTTTTTATAAAAAATTGCCAAGGACTAAAATTGGCAACAGGGTATTATGAAAAATTACTTTGGACCGTAACAAAGCATTTGCAGTAAATTTGAAGGCGATTGCCTGAAAAAATATTAGAAAAACTTGAATATTTAAATTTATCTGTATATTATCGACTTACTCTTCTGACTTAGCGTTCACGGACACTAACTTATACTGGAGCATCCCCCCGCATCCGCAGGCTCATTTGAATGTTAATTTAAATAGATTATCAATCAAATATAACCAAGAATTAACTATACTCACCCTGAACCTAACCATAACTCATACCCTACTTAACCCTAACGCCCTAACAAAATCCTAACCTAAACCGAAATAAAACTGAACCTAACGTCAAGAATTGTATTTAGATTAGGGTGCAGGTGCGGTGAGCATCCGAAAAATTTGCTTAAGTTACTATCTTTGAGCCGCTCTTTTTTTTCAACTCCAGCACGCTAGGCCAAGTCTGCGTGCTTCGCCATCCATGCTCTGACTTTGACTCCAATGGGGGAGTTAACGGCCTTTTCAGGTTTGTTATTTCATTTGAATCCTGAACTTCAGCTGAGTTCAGGCCCCTCAAGAGTGCGCTGATTCTGCTGGGTGTTAGACTAGCTTTGCAGGCAGCAGGGAGAGGTGACACAATTTTGTGACAATTTATTGTCAGATCCGACTTCCCGGCAGGCCGTGTCTTTCGGACCTCAGTTTAAGTCTCATCTGGACTATGCAAGTTCAAGAAATTGAGTAATTGAAATGAGCCGCTCTTCTGCTTGTTTCAGTGGCGGCGCTGCCCCCACGGTTCCGGTTGACGGACGAGGGACGACGCCTCGTCATCCGTGACGTGTGCAAGGACTGCGTGGACGACACCTCCGACCTGATGGTCGTGCAGTGCAAGGCGAGCAACGTGCACGGATACGCCTTCGACGACGGATACATCAACATCCTCAGTGAGTTGACACCCTAGGCTCCCTAGTGACCTAGATTCTAGTGACCTAGATAGTGACGATTATATAGATAGTGACTAGATAGCGACTAGCGACCTAGATAGTAACGTTTCCTAGTGATCTAGAGAGTAACCTAGATCCTAGTGACTCCCTAACGGACAGGTTTAAAAAGAGTGCAGCCCAGAGCTCCCCCGGGTGAGTCGTTAAGGCGGCTGAAAAGAGTCATCACTGAGCAGTCACCCTCGCTGACAGGGTAAAAAGATGATAGATCTGCAGCTTAGAGCGCCCTGGGCGAGTTGTGAAAGGCGACTAAGAAGAGCACTCTGTGGGCAGTCACCGTCGCGGACCGGGGCTAAACGAGGATGGGCCTGCAGCTCAGAGCTCCCTGTGTGAGTCATAAAAGGCGACTAATACCTCGCCAAGCCTCAGTGAGCAGTCGCCGTCGCGGACTAGGGTAAAAAGAGGATAGATCTAAAGCCGAGAGCTTCCCGGGCTAGTCGTAAAGGGCGATTGTGAAGAAGAGGGAGTGATTCTTTGCTGAATCTCAAGGCAGTGAACCATACTGTCATTCAGTCTGTAACTGCACACGATCCTGAACCAGTTTACTGATTTTTCTATTTATAATGAATTAGCAAGATGGTGCTATTTTCATGCTTTTTAAAGTGAGCGCCTTGTGCAGTAAAGTGGACTGAACCAGCAAAGTGGTTAAACTTCAATTTCTCCAAACACCATCAGTGAGCAGTATTTGGTAACTAACTCTTGCGGATCGTAACAAATATAATTAGTTTACAGCCCAGAGCTCCCCGGGCATTATAGAGTCAATATATTGTCATAAGAGTCGGCTAAAGAAAGGAGATCGAGCCTTGGTCGCCTCCAAGGTACTGAACCGAAGTGTAACAATCTTTGTTGCTATACACACGGTCCTTGAATATCTAAAAACCTACCGACCTGGTGGTGTTTTCGTGCATTTTTCTGATACAATGCATTCTAGTTCATTAATAAGCAGTTGTTCATGGAGTAGTTTGGGTTCCTGTATGCTGATCTGATTTTCTTTGGTTACAGACCATTACGCTACGGCATAAGCCATGAGGAATTTTGGCAGTAAAGGGATTAATGGCGCATTTTATAGTTAGGCCTAAACAATTTTTATGGATCTATATGTAAATTTATTTGTTAAAAGGCTTGCTATGTGCAACTGTAAATCTTTTACCTGAGCATCTCATGCGATTTAATATGCTGAAATTCAATTCTATGCTTTATATGAATCATTATGGTACGGTACACTGTAGGCCCAGTCCTTAAGGAAAAGATGTCTCACATCTCCTAGCCTATTTGATATGAAATGGGTAAATATTAGTTTTTCATCATTGGTGCCAGACAGACTAGCGCAATAAACCCGCAACAGCAGCGTTTTTGAGACCGCCCTGTATTTATGATTCAGGTTAAAATAATGTCACTTCGTCTCAAAGTGCAACAGTTTGTAAAGTACTTGTTGTTGACTAGCGTTGAGATGAGATTCTGTTCCCACGATATGCAACAAAAACCGTGTTTGCAAAATTTTTGTCAGTAGGTCAGTAACTAGCAGTGAATAAGAACAATTTCTACGCTTCAGATTGATCCAATATAGCTGTGTGGAAAAATTGATTTCCTCAGTTGCCACAATTCACAGCGTGAAAAATAAATTGAAGGGGATTAATACCTTTAGAAAGAACTAATCTGAGCTCATTTTTGTAAATTAGATATTAAAAACAACAATCGACATCTTAGGTCAAATTGCCAGTTTCTGCTCTAGGAGGCAAACAAGATCTTAGTAGGCTAGTAGGTAAGACAAAGAAGATCTTAGAAACTATTGTCCGCTCAAGTTCATCAAACGAGATCTTAGACAAAACTCGATTGGCATTGTCCACTCTAGTACAATGAACAGATTTTAGGTCAAACTCTCGTTGTCCGCTCTAGTACAATGAATGGATCTTAGGTCAAACTCTCGTTGTCCTCTTCATTAGGATCTAGCATCAGTCATTTAAAAAAATTTAGAAAGCCTGACGCCAGTACATTGCATCCTTTGAAATGTGCATTGCCTCATTGTTGATTATCCTTGTTTGGATGAGTTTGGCTTGTGTTGGTTATATAGCTCTGCATCTCATCAGTTGCTCACTAAATCTTGCATCCAGTCAAATTTTAAAATTAATGTAAAGGATTTATTGAATTTGCATTCAATCGTTTGTCATCACAGCGGACAATTATAGTTGCTCAAGATCTCGTTTGTTATTCTAGCTTAGACAAACGTAGTTAGCTAAGTAGTAGCTTGGAAAAGTTGTGGCCGAGTTGTCTAAGTCGCGAGTTGTCTAAGTCGCGGATCTCGGATTGCGAGTGTGGCAGCGAGTCAGTTGAACCCTGGCAGCGGCAAAAGATTTTGGAGTCACTTCGTGCACCCTTGGCAAAGGTGATTAATTTCGTCAGCCCTGCAAATAATCATCCATTAGGGTGGAGTGCAGTAGAGAAGTTGAAGTGAGTATGTAATTTGTCGTATCGGTACTGGTCTGAACGATGTTGGTTAAGTCGAGATCTTGCTTGTTTATTGTACTGTTGATACAAACAATGGTGTGGTAGTTTGTTCTAAGATCTTGTTTGTTGTACTAGAGTGGACAATGATAGCTAAGATCATGTACATTATACTAGGGTGGACAATAGTAGCTAAAACTTATTAATTGTACTAGAGCGGACGGTGATGATCATCCGACCAAACAACGTGACTCTCGGCGTCGATGAAGAAGTCGCCGAGTTTGAGTTCAGCGCCACCTCCGACGACAGCACCCCGGTGACGCTCCAATGGGTGCGCGTGGCCGCCGACCAATCAGAAGAGAGGCTCTACCCGGTTCCGGGTCGGGTCATGGTCAATGGCGGTTCACTGAGGTTCACGCTGCCGCACAACTCGACGGAGCGTGCGACGTGGCGCGGACATTACCGCGCGCGCGCGAGCAACGGCTACAGCAATGAAACGGCCGACTGCTGGCTTCACACGGACGATCTGCCCATCTCCGAGCCGAGTAAGTTGAAGTATGATACGCCAAACTTTAGTAGTCTATAATGATGCAATATTTTCATACAAATTTTTATTAAGTTTCTTGGCTTCTTTAAATAAAATGAATTTTGTGCTTCCATTTTTTTAGCATCTTCAATAATATAATTTTATTTTATGGTATTTTATTCCTATTTATTATGTATATACGGTGTATATATTTTTATAATCTTTTTTTCAAATTTTCTTCCTCAGTGTTCTGCCACATGGCAGGTCTTTGGTGTCCAAACCTTCCAGCCTAGCTGATCTTTGGCCCTTCTTTTCATCTCTGCATATGATTCCTTCTCAAGCAGATCGTCTATCATCCCGATCCGTGGCCTGCCCGGTCCTCTCTTTCCCTCCATTCTTCCATCCACTATATCTCTCAACAAACCCTCTCCTCTCATTACATGTCCAATCCAGTTTTTCTTTCTTCTGACTATCACTTTCATCATAGTCCTTGTTTCCCTTACTCTCCTCGAATTTTTCAAATTTTTCATTTACTGATGTTACTTTAATTCCGCTGTCATTACTTTTCGTCAGTGGTCGGCGGCGCGAGTCTCGCGGACTACTGGTGGATCATCCTCATCGTGGCCCTCGTGCTGCTGCTGCTCATCCTGCTGCTCTGCTGCTGCATCTGCTGCCAGCGCAACAAGGGCGACAGCTACCCAGGTACCCCAACCCAACTCTTACTTGCCTCGGTTCCATTCAGTCCTGAGGGGTGGAACAAGGTTTTAGATATTGGAGGGTGGGGACAGGCCTTTTTAAAACTACACAAATCCCTGCAAGTCAGCAACAGGGAATTGGCTTGCAGCCCAGAGCAACCCTTGCGAGTCGTAAATGGCGACTAAAGAAGGGGGCGTGGCTCTCAGCAAAGAGCCGGACTCTAATAGTCGTTGTTACTACACACGGTCGTTGAACTTCCAAAACACCATCATCGTTGCCGAACCCTTTGACTATGTGGAAGCAGTTGTTGTTGGATGCTAATACGTGCTCAGTTATGAGCCACAATCGAACCTAGATGACCTTCAATCGAACACGGATAGGTAGGTCTAATGACGTTTCAGCAACTTATATAGAATTGTCACTAATTTGATATAAGATCAGCATGAGTTGGAGATATTGTTTCTTTGACTTTTAAGTTGTGTCGTTCTCAATTGTTTTGGTCTTTGTTCTGCGTTAGATACTTATAGCTTATACAACTAAGTCATTGCCTTTCCTACCAAGTTCAAATACCAATTTCAAATGCCAGTCCTTACAAAATCCAAATTTAAATATGCAACTCATTGTGACCATTACATTCAATAAGATCAATTGGTTTATCATTATTTTGCCGTTGTGTGATTTTAGTTGATGAAAAGGAGCGCAAGAATGGAAACAACCCAACCAAGGAGCTGGCAGACAGCGGCTTTAAGGACTATCACAGGCCGTGAGTCGAATATGCTTTTCATGCATCTGGTCTCTGATGATATAATTTAGTTTTTTAAATAATTCTACTTTTGAATTATGTTTGAACGAATCTTGATCCTATTAAGTCTTAATAGTTTTTACCCTAGGTGTTAATCTTAAGAAGTAAAATTTAATATTAAAAGGTAAAAACGTTTATTTGTCATTTTAGAATTACGACTTGTACAGTGGCGGCCTCTCTCAACAGCTCGATCAAGATGAATAGCAACATTGAATTACATGATATTACATTGCGTTGCATTACAGTGACACCATTTACGTTACACTATTGAATACATTACAGAACCAGAGAGCCGCTTAAGAGCAAGTCTCCTCCAATAGCTCGATCAAGACGGAAAGTAACATTAGATTATATTGCAGTACAGATTACGTTGCATCACATCGTTGCTTACATTACAGGGACGGCGAGCCGCTGAAGGGCAGCAGAGCGTCCCTCAACAGTTCGATCAAGATGGACAGCGACGAAGAGGCGAGCCTGAATGAGTACGGAGACATCGACGCGGGCAAGTTCACCGAGGACGGATCCTTCATTGGCGACTACACGGGGGAGAGGCGACGGGGGCGCGACACCTATGCGTAGTAACGTCTGCACC
Organism: Chamaedrilus cognettii; assembly: GCA_034695025.1. Taxonomy (NCBI): domain Eukaryota; kingdom Metazoa; phylum Annelida; class Clitellata; order Enchytraeida; family Enchytraeidae; genus Chamaedrilus; species Chamaedrilus cognettii. The sequence goes on from JAQIWG010000461.1 coordinate 29,199, forward strand.
ATTGGACTGGACGTATGCGTAACGATGTCCGCACAATTTAACTGCTGGCGACGGGACTCGTGTTAAATGGAACGTAGTGGTTGTCCCCTCTCTCTCTAGTGTGCTGTCACATGACAGGTCCCTGGCACCAAGCTTTTTCACTCCGACTGTTCCTCTGCCTCTTTCTTCACCACTCCATATGTTTTCTTTTCAATTAAATCGTCTATCATTCCTATTCGTTCTCTTCCTGGCCCCCTCTTTCCTTCCACTCTTTCTTCCGTGATGATTTTCATTAGTCCCTCTCATCTCATGTTTGTCCAGTCCAGTTTTTCTTCTTTCAGGTTATCCCATTTTGTGAATATCCAGATCAAAATAAAGCTATTTGGGAGTTTATCTACTTGAAAACCCTCTGAAGAAAAGTTATATCTTGTGAAGAGATCAGAATAATATTGTTCTCTAAGTTCGATGATTTAACCACAATCGTTGGATGCGGAAGGTTTTCGAACCGTGTAGAAAGGTTGTACCGTACTCGAGGGAAATCATTACTTGTGCCAAACTGGAGGGTCAGGAGACGTGGTGAACCATCTCGCGGGTAGCGATGTGGGCAGAGGTGGGAGCAATAGGTGGAATGCCTTGCAGCTGTTGATAGCGTGGGTGAATCGGTGCGTGTTAGATTACGTGACTCTGCTGATAGATGTCTTGTGAGTCTTGATCGTGTTCTAACTCGTAGGACTGGTTTTTCCAATATGGATTAAATGGTGGTTCAGGATTTAACCCACCATTTTGCATAGGCTAAGTCCTGAACCAGCATTCAATCCGTGTTGGGAAAACCAGCCTGTAGTGCGATGCTTCTATGGAGGCGTATTAACGCTGAATGATCGTGCGTGAAGGCAGGGTCGGCGTTAGGGCCCCCGCACCCCCCGACCTGGGGGCCCCCGGCTCTGGGGGCCCATTGAAGGAAAAGCATGTATTTGCATGTTTGCACACAACTTCTGAGAAAAATTCTTAATTTGCCTCCCGTCATTTGTTTTTAGATAGTAACTTTTTTGATAACGTTTCGTCACCAGTCACGTTCCTCCCCGCTCGCGAGTTACGCTCGATAGGAAAAAATGCCTCTTTGAGTGTTCTAGGTTTGGTTTTATCGGGACCCCAGCGTACACTACACTAGCCCTGCTTCAAGGGAATAAATAAACACAAAGACGGTATGAACAAACTACGGTTTGATTTTGTGTGATGAGAATACATGCACACAGTGAAGCCTCATCGTTGCCATTGGATATTTTAGTTTTGCTGGAACTGCAGTCGCGTTTAGGATATTATGGCTAAAGTGATGACCTCCAACAAACTAGCATTGACTGATTTGAACAATTATATTTTGTCTGATTTTTTCTGACGACAGTGTTTTATTTATCTACAGTATCGTCTATCGCAGTGCTAGAATGTGTCTGCTAGTATGTAGAGAGTGAACTTTGCACTAAACATCTCATGGCTTCCATATGCAGATGGCATGAAAGATCTCTTATCGTTAAATAACTGGAATTTTATTTTAGTTTGCAGTGCACAGTGTGTTTCATGCCGATCTGAAAGTTTGTAGTTTTAGCGGATGCCGCATTCCATGAGGTGTTGTACAGTCGTCATATTTGAAGAAATGTAGAATATACAATTGTCATCAGTATTTTTTGCATTGATAGCTGGAAGTAATGATATTGATGGCTTGGAATAATCTGTTCAATATTATAGCAGATGAAAGCTTTTTAATATCCGATACAAAGATTTCTTTGAACACGGGTTACTACTCCAAATGTTTTCTGCTTCATTTTCTTACTTGAAAATGTTTTGCCAAGTATTGTTTTTGATGAAATTAGGTTCGTGTGAAACTTAATGACGATATTCTGTATTTTTAGCGTCGTGTTAGATCAACGGCGTTGCAGTCGTTATGTTGAGTTGAATCTCAATGTGTGAATGTACATTTATCATATTTGTCAAATGGTGCAAACTGCTTCAGTAGCTTCTTTGTATTTGTCGTAATTTTAAACAATTACTATCTGAATGGCCAACGTCAAGACAAAATGTACTATTCGGTTTATAAGTAGAGACTTTTTATATGTTGCATGTAGTAGATTTTGTCTGATTTTATATTGGAAGCACACATTTTTTGAACTAAACTCTAAGTGCCATGAAAGCACAGAAAATTTGTATTTATATGCCTGTAGAGCCTTTAATATTTTCATTAGTTGTCGCTAATCATAGGCTACAGAAATCTTCTAGAGGGGTTGCGGTTAAATTCAAGCAGAATCCATTTTCTTCGCCGTCTGATAGGAGGGTGGATTTAGTAATTAAAATTTGTTTGGGATTATTTTGTCATTGTCAAGCGTGTGCAGGCATAATGATGAAATTCATGCTAATACATTGCATGAATCGATGCAATTACAAGCGGGTACGATTGAGATATTCGTCATTTGCCATAGTTTCTTTCAGCAAGACTTTGTATTCATATGCAGTCAGAACAAGTCGAGTTGAGTATTTTTATTCTGTGAACAATTTTTGTATATTAAATTAGACGATAGGTCATTGAGATGCAAGTTCACGTTGAATTTTGTTTCTAAGTTTGAGCTCTCTGTCGCCTCGTGTGACCAGATTTTACAATGTAGATCTGTTGATTGCTTTGATTACAACTAGATCTTAGTTTATATTCTTTTGAAAGTCTGCATACTTAAAAAAAGCCAAATTCATTACACTTTTTTAATCTGGTTAACTTTGCTGTATGTAAGTTTTGCTCATTCTTTCATAGCATTTTGTCATTTTTTCGTTGATTATCAACATTTGTATTTCGAATCTGTCAATTATCTAAATCTGAAATCAAAAGTCTGAAGTAATTCTAACTACAACCACCTCTATCTGTACAATACCACCTATGTGTATATGAATGTTTGTCGTATATCTCGCCACATTGATTGTGTGTAATTGTGTATTCGATGCAAGATTGGGATTGATCTTTATGGTTAAGAATTAGCCTCGATCCATGTCGTAGCCTTTGTTGGTAATAACAATTGCAATCTTTGGCTCAGCAGCAGTCGTGGCGTCGCTAGCTATGGGGCACCGTGGCGCGTATCACACCTAAACTTTGCGCATACAACGCGTTTTCAGTGAGGGACAAAGTAATAGTCGATTATCTTAGAGAATTTATGCAAACAATTTCAAATCTCGCCATTGATGGTCATATTCCTTAACTGAATAAAATTTCTCATAGCAAAATGCAATTCGACATACTCAAATATTATTTGCATCTTACATACACATTTTCATGTGCCCCACCTGAACTCAAACTCTGGCGACGCCCTTGTTTGGCTTTGATATTGTGACTGAATCATGTTTGCTATTGTCGCATCCTGGTTACAAGTACACAGCTTCCGTTCGCTATAGACTTAGACGTTCAACAAAATGTTCTAGAACATTCTTTGGTTCTAAGATGGACTTGGTGCCTGTTGGGTCTTAAAACCTCGGCCTGTATGTGTTAAAATGGAAGCGCCTAATTATTAAACTTGTACATTTTCGTAGTTCTCAATCTTTGTGGAGTCTGCCGTGTGTTAGTCTATAATATGAGAGCGTTATATTAGGCACAGTTTGATATAACAAGTTGAGGAATTACAGCGGTTTTAATTGTCAGGATATGTCAGGATCTAGCTGGGCGTGGCGCCAGTGCGTGTGATGTGGGTTTTCGTTGTACAGAACGTAGCTGAGCTAACTGTCAGTATTTTATTGCATAGGGCCTATACTCCGGTCTCCATCCACACTGTGTCGAAGTTCCAAATGAAAAATAGCGAATCACTGAACACAAAAGCAGTCAAAGCGTGAATGATCGGGGATATCTGAATTTTGCGTTAACATGAACAGGTGCAGGAATGCAGAAAGGGCCGGCAAGCCTATGAATATCCGCGCAAATAAGGGTGTTGTTTAATGTCTGTAGTAATTCGAACCAATCAATCCTTTTTCGACATTTTGGCGGTCCAGATAAAGACATGTAGTGGGGGACGATCGAAATGAAAAAAGTACAACTATCGACAGGATCCGTAATTGAACTGTTATGAGTTAGGTAGGCCTACATTATGGTATAATATCCCACCGACGAGCAATGAATAAATATTTAATTGTTTCACAATATTATGCGATTCGATTTCCCCAAATCCCCTGCCGCACCTCCCCCCCTCTCTCCCCCACCCCGGACCCTCCGATCACCGCTTTTGATTTCAACAGAACGGCTGCTGCGCGGCGCAATGGTTTCTGCGTTATTGATTGAAATTCTCGATTATTCCGTAATAATTCCCAATATCTTCGATGATTTTAACAGCATAAGTTCTGCGCAAAGCAACATATTGTGCAAATTATGCAAACGAATAAACGAATACAAAACGAACGCAAGTCCCACAAAAAAATGCGCGTTGCTTTGCAAAGTATAATGCAAAGCAACGCGCATTTTTTGTGGGACTTGCGTTCGTTTTGTATTCGTTTCGGCGACTGCGTCACAATCGCCAGAACTTGTCGGCCACATCC
>JAQIWG010000462.1:0-33723 GCA_034695025.1 Chamaedrilus cognettii
CCCTTCTTTAGTCGCCTTTGACGACTCGCCCGGGGAGCTCTGGGCTGCCAGTCTATTCTTTGTTCCCCGACTTACTGGGGTAATTACAAAGCAGGTACTTGGTATAGGTTACGATACTAGTCTTATTGTTGTGATTGTTTTAAAATGGTGTTTTTCGTTCTTTAATGTTCGCCCTAACCGTATTGCACCACCAGCCGATTCTTCATTGTTGACAGCTCTAAATAGTAACGTTTTGGATGCCGTTATGACTTGAATCATATACACCTTCATAATTCTCTTCATTATCAAAAGGCGGTCTTAGACAAACCTGCAAACAATAACAAGCGCTCGCCTGCAGTTATCTCGCTGGTACAGTGAGACTCGATGCCCATTGTATTTTGGTTGGCAAAAAGCAGCACGACTATGGAGATCATCAAAGCGCACCACTTTTACCAAATCAGCAAAAATGTTTGGACAGGCAGTGACGTTCAGTTGATTTGGTCCGTGGCGACCCCTATCGCTCTTGAGCCTTCCACTCGTCAGCAGCTGTTGAAACTACTTATCCTGCCAGTAACAAGGGCGCTAGAACATATTCAAATTGGTGGGAGTGGGGTCCGTGGTGGGTGGGGGATGCCACGATGATAGAGAGAAATTCAGCAACGTTGCAAAGACACAACAACAAAGATTGGCACTAAGCTAACTGCAGTCCGCGTACAAGCGATATAAATCATAAATGTTAAAATTTTGAATTTCATTGTATTTGTTTCAGAAATAAGTCAAAAAATTATCAGAGATTTCTGCACACAATTTACTGATAACAACAACAATGTATCGAATGATCGAATATCACCATTGTCTGATAATGATTAAACATGATCATGTAGCATTATGAGACCAGTACACTTTTAGATACTATTAAATTCGAGTCTTTAAGAAATATTCAAATGTATTTTGAGACAGGATGATAATTGAAGATCACTCAAGGCTATGAAAATGTGATATATAAGTTATATATAAATTATGGGGGGGGGGGTTGTCAGGACTGCATCCGTGTTCAAGGAATATTGTTATTCCGGAACTGCTTTTTCATTTGCAGCGTACGCGGTGTATACGCCGTCTGTCCTCTCTATCTGTTTATCTATACCATCTCAGCATCATTAACGTTGAACACGGAGCTTTGTCAATCTCTCAACTTGAGAACGTTTGTGATTCCAGTCGTAATGTGCATTGGTGCCTTTACGAATTGTAAATAAATTTGAAATTTTAATGTTTATAGTATAAGTGTTTGTGTTCAAGTGTTCGCAGCAAAGAGTTTATTTATTGATGTGTTTGCAGTCAAGTGTTTATATTAACACCACTTTTAACACCGCCGAGTAACCGCTTTTACTACTAAACCGTCTAGAGTATTGTTTTTCCCACCAGTCAGATGATTATGTACACAGTATTAATATATTGCTGCACACGCGTCAATAGTGTTGAATACATAAAGTCAAACGCGATAAAAATACAAATAAAGTTAGGTGTCCAATAAGTAAAAAATGGATGGATCTAGTATAGAACGTTGTTGCGCCCGCAGAACATTTCCGCGGTGCGTACGATAACGCACAGCGCGTTCGGCGGTCTGATCGCGTCTCGCGACTTCACCGATCTCGTCGTCAACGAAGAGAACGACGAATATCTCGCTACCAACGGTACGCGCCGCTTGTCGTCATGCATGATTTATTACTTAGTCTAAATTCGAATTTTGACACCGCTTTAACGAGACGCATTCAATTTATATATAATGCGATTTTTTTATTCCATTCAAATAGATATGGGTGCTGGCTACTTCATAATAGTAATATAATAATTATAAGTTTTATACAGTTGTTATTTAGAATGGCAAGTTTGCATTTCAATGGCTTAGCTGAACGTGCAAACGTTATAAAATAGTAGGGGCAATTCTTTTGAACTATGAATGTGTATTGAACAATTTGCATTTGTAAATCATAATTTCAATAAATATTCATTTAAAGTATCGTAATTTTCTTATGTATAATAAATATTATTGTATGGCATACAATTTAGAAATTCGACGTCCCTAATCTGTCAATAAATTTAAACTTGATTGAACTAAATTTTATTTAGCAGTATTAATATAAATTCAGTTCAGCGCATGGATGATGAAAATCTGCTCTTTAAATGTCTACTAAGCCAAGCTGCAGGCAATAAAAACAATAAGAAATGTTACTCGCACCTTTCAGTATCCTTGTCAATCAGCGGAACATGTATCTGAAGTTGAGGAAAGTTTGGGGGCATAGAGGGGCGCTGAAGTGATGAAATAAGAAGAGGGTAGTGAAGTCTGAAAGGTTTATGATTCGCTGCATCCGTTGTTAGTTTATGCCGTCTGGCTGTGGAAGCCATGTTCCATAAAATAGCCGTTCCACTCAGCGATAGGCATTAGCTTCAGACATAGCAAAGCACCACAATCTGTTAGTAAAAGAGGTGTGCAGTCTGTTATAAAAAGGGTGTGGAAACCTGCATTTTTTTGCGCTCGTAGCTATTTTGTTCAATATATCCGCGCACCATAGCTTTTCGTGCTATGCAGTGCTTGTTGAAAACGAGGTGTAGAAACATAAATTTTAATTAAGAGAATTTCAGCGCTTTAATATACGCCGTGATGTTTGGTAAGAATTCCGCACCGTGTGGTGGTATTTTAACTGGGGTTGAGGCGGGATTCATTGCTGAGACATCTCCGATGCGTGACGGTAGAAATCGTTCTGCTCCTATCATTCACGTTCTGAGTTAAACGCTCTCGGAAACAAATGGAAATATAATTGATACCACAGTTGCCATTTCCATATGATTTTGTCTGTAAAAGCGTTTGTCCAAATTAAGTCAGTCTAAGGGACGATTTCACAGACGTAGTACTCCTCCCTTCACTCCTATCTCGGCGAGGAACATATTTTTAAACGGGGCCTGTTGCCATAACTGTCGTTCGAAAGGTTTCGTTGACGCTGATTTAAATAGATCCGATTTCAAACCAGATCCGAGTTTATTACTTTATCTGACAATCTTTTGAGTTCCCTGCTCGAAAAAAACCAAGAAAGCCTAAGGTTTCAATGATTATAATGGATAAATCTAATGATTAAAATCACTGTCGGCACAGCCTCCCACGCATCAACGAGTCCATGGCACTCTAAGCCCACGCAGATTTCTTCTAGAAGTTTTCCGAAAGGTCATGCTTACAAATCATCGCGGCGCCGAGGTCATAAAACATTTTACGACACCTTTTTTAGTCCAAAACACTTACAAGATACTCGAATGTGATAAATTCAGACTGGCACGGAAACTATTTGGTATTCCTGCAGGCCATGTGCCTATTAGAGAGGTGGAGGGTTGTGTGGAAGGAGCGTGAAGTATCCACATGTGCCTAGGTAAGCATTGCAGGTTCCGAATAGGGACAAACTTCTCGATAAAATATTTAAAATGAACACTCTAGCGTGTAGTAGACGCATCTTGCTCCGAAACAACCGTCAGGCTGATCCGTTACTTAAATATTTGCATTAATTCGAGTCGAGATTTTGAGATTTTAAAAGGTCGTTGTAGACTCAGAGACAATGTCATGATTGTGAAAGATATTTTGACATTTTTTGCAAACTTAATTTGTAAACATAATTTTTTAGTAACTGACTGATAAGTGGCACTTAGTACGGGTAAGGAAAATAGTTTGCAAAGGATGCTTCGAGTCCGAGTTAATATACGCGGCGTTTAGAGATGCTGATAATATTTTTAAAAGATTGCGAAATGTTTTCCGCTTCATATTTTAAATTTATCAGCTTTAATTATGGAGAAGTGGTTCCGTGAAAATAGACGAAAAACAAAAAATAGACGAAAATAGACGTCAAGCGACTCTTGTTTCGTGCGCGATTCACTCTGTGCGATATACCTGGCAACTCGTTGGTTAGATTTGTCTTCACGACTTTAAATAAGGTGTTTTCTGTTCATAATTGCGATTTTTATCACTTTCCAGCACTTTTTGTGTTGGAAGTATATTGATTATCACGCAAGAGTGCGTGACTCTGAAACCTTTTGGATTTGGATTGCCGTGGGTTCAGAGCATCGGCGTTTTGTGTTTATTTAAATTTTTAATATAATGCGTTCCGCGAAAGAAGTTTGTCAATAAATTGCGGAAAATAATAATGAAAACTCGAGAACTAATTAAAACGTAATATGCTTTATTAGTACTACTGCATTTGTAATAGAATTGCATAATCGGTACAAGCGTATTTATAGACCGTTCCCTTATCGGGGCGCTCACTTTTCCGCAATCCATGTCTGTGAATATCCATGGTGATCGGAGGTCTCTGATGTTGTTTTCGGAAACCAAGACGGACTTTAAATTCACCAATGTTAGAATTATTGTGGTTTTTTTTCGAGCTGGTTTTAAAAGCGCTGCTTGATTGTTGTGTGCAGCGCAAAACATCGAACACCCAGCCTGCTCCGTGTCGTCGGATTTCGTTCGCGGCAAAAACTACCCTTGCGCTATCATCTGCTTCAGAGTACCAGGGTGAGACCTAGGAGTGTTAATAAAATTAGTTATATTTAAATCAGTAGTTTAATACTCCTTGAGTGAGACGATCGTGCTGATGATGTAGTCGTTTCGATTGATAATCTCGTACTGATAGCAGCGACGGTTTGCAAACCGAATTTTGAGAATTTGCAAGATCTTTATACGTTATGTAACTTTTTATTTAGTCTCGTTGTGTATTTTTGTCTCAGATCGTAAAAGAGGTTCAACGGCATAGTTGTTGTGCAGACAACTTTAGACAAGTGGCATACAATTATATACATTATAATATAATTAAGAATTGATAAAGGAAAGTATTACAACAGGAGTTTACTAATAGTTTTAGTTTTAACGTCACTCCTACTCGATTCAAAACCTTAATTAAGCAACTAGATTAAACAAACCTGTGACTATAAAACATTTCACCATCAAGTCACAGTAGCAGTTCTACAGTAGCAGAACAAGTTACACAAGGTCTACTTCTCAGTTACCACGTTACATCAGCACACCAACAGCACACGACCTCTACTTTAAAAATACAGGAACAGGGGCTAGTTACTCCTCGAAGTGCTGGGGTACCCCTTTCTATTTTTTAACGTTGCTTTAACGATCTAGTCATTAACGTTTTATTATTTTTTATTGGAAGTTTAGGGAGTACCGAAGACAGTTCGAGTCATTAACTTTTTTTGTGTTTTTTTTCTGTAGCGTTGTTAGCGACAGTGTTAAGTCATTAACGTTGCCTCGAGAAGTATGCATATCAAAGTTGTTTCAATATTTTGCAAGGTGTGAATTTTAGTGTCCAATTTTGAGCTCTAATGGGTTAAAAGCTTCAAATTGTGTGTTGTATTAAAAAGGTATCAAATTTACTTTGGTTGCAGCGACCCAAAGAGAACGCGCATTCAGAGCTACATTCAGACGGATTTGGGGGGCATGTTACCCCAGTCGCTCGTTGAAAATGCGCTCCCCTCAAACCAAATCAACTTCTTCAACTCTCTGCGCGCCACTCTGAAAGACGGCGGTCAATGGAACGGAACCGCTGCCGACGATATACGCTCCGGATAGATGGAATCGCAATGACTTGACCTAGATTTCTTCGGCGTCCAATCAAAAGCGATGTCTGCTGGTGTAGTATTGTGACTTGTATCGTGCGGGAGCGGATTACTATTGTATATGAAATTGCAATCTTATCATGCGGCACAGTATATCAATGATATTTTGTTCAACCAGTGATGGATAAGAAATCAAATCATGGACATTATGGTTGACACGCGAATATTGCTCGATTCGCTGCAATGAAGCACGGAACATTGCATCAATGAATCCAGCTGCGTTAAACAGTGGGTTGTTACATGCCCAGTGAATAACATCCGCTGCAAGGCCTGGGGCTACACCTGTTGATTTTGCTTTATGTGTTTAAAACTCAATGTTAATATATTATCCATATTATGTATCTTCATGTTTGATATCTATTATGATAGCCTACATTGCAACTTTGTAACTATGCCTCAACGTGGGGCGTTTGGTACAGCGTTTTGTGTCAACTATTGCAACGAGCCACACCAGTCAAAAAGGAACGCTTTCCGTCCTGAAAAATTTGTTTAAAATAAATGCAGTATATTGTTGCATTGCATGCCTGCATTGCTAACACATGAAAGACTTCCTCGCTATAGACTGATGTAACAAAAGACTAGGTCTGCAGCCCAGAACACTTCGGTTAAGTGTAAAGGGCAAAGCCAATTATCCTAAGGTTTTTGATAGATGCTGAACAATTTGACATTTGAACACGGTTTTCAGAAATGCATTGAAAGTATTCTGTACTCAAATAGATTGTTGTTTCTTCTTTGACCTACTTCTTTTCTGTCAATGAATCCTTGCCCTAGTCCTTGTTTAAGATCGCAATACCTTTCAAATTATCCAATGTTACGAGTTTATTTTGTTATATATTTTGCGCAAAACTGCAGTTTCTCAAGATTTCATTTTTAAAATCTGTTTAATTAATCTTATCATAGCGTTGCCCCATTCCATGATTCCTTTGCCAAACCTTTGGAAGAATACTTATGTGACAGACTTCGTTTAGCTTAATGTATAACATCTATGACGTAGTCGGTCACTAATTGTCGTGTGCTTGCTAGAAAAAGGTGTCAATCGATGTTGTAATTAAATAATTATTATTGTAAATTGTTTCACGAAAGTTTGTTAGCTTTGTTGTAGCTAATTGATTGATCATTTCTGTGCTGGCAAAGAATTTAGCATAAATTTTTGTGAACGAATTAAAGCGAATTAAATGTGTTAAGTAATAATCTGCATTTTTGCTCAGGATTTTTAATAGCCAAGTTGAAACTGAAACTCTAAATAAACACCCTAATAAATAGGCGACTGCTTCTGTCTACTAGCAGTCTGAGTTTATAAGTCTATAAGTTTCTTATATCTCTATGTATGTATGTATGTATATTGCACTTTTAACGCACCAAGAATATGTCATGCAAACGGAGATGGAAAAAACATCGTTTGCTTGAATCGTAGGTGCAGGAGAGGTGCAACAGACTAAATTAAAATAACTACATTTCATTTAAGTTAATTTATATTTGTTCGCAAAATTGTTTGGAAGCAAGTAATCGATCAGTAATGATCCACATAATTTTTGTCGCAAGTTTAGTCCAGACTGCAGCCCCTTAGCAGGTGACAAGCAAGGATTTTAAGAAGGTAGCGGGAGGGTAATTACAAGTCTTTTTAAAAATCAGAGTAGATTTAAATTGTTTGAAATCTGAACATTTGGATGAATTTACAGTGCATGAACGCTGTCTACAATCTGTCAGTCTTTATTATATTCAAGGATGCTTGTCAAGAGCAATTACTATTATTATTATTATTATTGGGTACTACAATCTTGAATCAGGTACTTTGACTAATTGTAATCTGGTCAAAGGCTTTGCGAACGGAAATTGTCAAATCGTGATATTTTCAATTTTCAGTATTTTTTAGTTTTTTTACATAATTAAATATATTTAATAAAAATCGTCTAAATAAGACGATTTCGAGTTATCCAATAGGACGTGAAGGAGAATCTGCAATCAACAGAATGCCACCAAAACCGAAGTTTGGAGACGGTGAGTAGCATGGCGCAGAATTATCGCCTTTATTAAAAATCTCTTCAAATTAAAACAGAAAAGAAAAATATGGGGTGGGGTTATTTTGTCCGCGCGCGCTGTAAATAATCATCCGTTAGGGTGGAATGCAGTAGTGAAGTTGAAGTTGAAGTCTATAAGCTTTGAACCCATTCGTGGGTTCCTTGCGTATTATAAATTTAAAAGGTTTTTGCGTGCTTGCTGTAGCACAAATGCTACAAATTCCACAACGATTGCATTATTGGCTATTTATGCGATATCCCTGCGGATATTACCGTTCTTACTTCTTCGTGTCATTTATCATAGATTCATCGTGTAACAATCACCATTACAACGGTGGATTTTATTTTATATATTATGTTTTCATATTAAGGCACTAAATATATTTTGTTAATTTTCTATAAAGCCTATGCAGGAATTACATAGTTGTCCGGTAATGAAACCTGATCCTAATAGGATCCTCAACACGTCATCATGATCATTGTTATCAACTAAAGGAACATAAAATCAACGTTGTTTATATTGAGTTTCTATATTTATTTTATTGTTTCAGTACATCGCAGGTCTATATGTTATTTTAATGTTTAATGTGATTTATCTATTTCGATTGTTCAACTGTTGTAGGAGAACAGGTTCTGTGCTTTCATGGACCCTTGCTATATGAAGCAAAGGTGAATTACGTTATTTGTTTGTCTAACCTAGATCTTGATGAAAAATGTAAGTATATTGATGAATATATGATGAAATTTTAATCGCTAAAAGAATCACCTAAATTTTACAAATTATAAATGATTTGTCTTGACTTGTGTAATTTACTGCTTGTGCAGTTTTGTAACATTATTTAATTACAGATACTTTCATGTAGTTGACTATAGTTGGCAATGTTTAACGTTTTCAATTCATGGTGTAGGAAGTTTACAGAACAGAAGTTCAGTAGATTCTGAGCAAGAGAATGGAAAGTGATTGCTAGAAACAGCAGTTACCATTCTTGCAGTTACTCCTTTTGGATTTGAGGATCATATGTAGTAAGAAGGAGTATTCCTGTCCGGTTGAGTGATTAGGGGCCAACTGCTCCCCTTCTCTAGTTGCTTTCTACTGACTCGCCCAGGGAGCTCTGGGCTGTAGCTGCTAGATCTATTTCCTTTTTCACCAGTCTGCAGGTGATCAAAAAGCAAGTAGGTAAAAAACAAAATGAGAAGTAGTTATTAAATGCCAATGTTTCTCTTCAATAAAGTTGACGCTGCTTTAAATTTGTGTCTTAGTGTGTCAAGTCGGAGGTGAAAGATAAAAACATCAAATACCTCGTTCACTACAACGGCTGGAACAAAAAGTTTGTCCTTCATCCATATCATCACTGTTATTAGAATTATAAAGATAGTGATTTTTGTTGAACTTCCTTGACTGCAATATTTACTTTATTTCATTGTGTTTTGTTATATTTTGATTTAAAAATTTATCGAGTTTTGAAATTAACGGTTAGGGTATCAATATTTCATCATTGAACATTTTAATGCTATGATAGTGTATCATTCAGTTGAGCATCTTTGCGCAAAGACTGTCATCTTGTTTAGTAACAAGTTTAGTGAAGCTCTGGGTGACATCGTTCATGTTTATAGATACTCTTGTCGATGTCTCATCTGTGACTCTTTTCTGTGCAGCAGTGGAGTGACCTGATTCATGACCTACTTCTGTGAGGCTGGGAGATGGCTGGCCAACGTAGACTTCGATTTTACTTTATGTCCGCAACTATCGTATGCTCTATTTCTGTGCAGCTATCAGATGACCTACTTCTGTATTTGTTGCTAGCTGGGATGAGTGGGTCCCGGAGAGTCGTGTACTCAAGGCCAATGAAGCCGGACTGCAGCGACAGAAAGAACTTCAACAAGCTCACGCGTACGTAATTATTCTTAACTTGAAGTTTGTTATTTCATATATATTGTATATTTTGTCAACGATTTAATTTTTTTTTGGGTTTTTGCAATTTTTACAAGTTCTAAATTCGAAATCTGCAGTAGACGAAATGAAAAGAGAAATGCTGAAACCCACGATGCGCTTTTCGTGTTGACAAGACAGTTGCATTATCTGCATTTTGAAGAGTCTTACCTTTGCTGCAGAAGCAAGAACAAGGCCGCCAGAGCCGCTAGGCCTGAGAGAGAGGCTCCGAGAGAAAGAGAACGAGAGGAACGAGAATCAACGTGAGTACGATAAAGTGGTGTCAAAATTGTGTTAGACCTTCAATATATCGCTGGAGATCATGTTTCCAAAGGAATTTGTTTCAATTTGGTTGTCCACCTCAATTTGTCAATTCAGTTTGTCAATTAATCCAATGCTGGCTGCGTATTGGGTAAGTCAGATGACCTAGTTTCCTTGTTGCCAGAGAGCAGAGGATCAATGCAGCAAGTTGCAAGCTTAGTAATTCTTTCCTAACATCTGTATCAGCAGATACGCGATGGCTCAGAAATCGGTACACGGTTCTCATTATTTTTACAGGCGATTGGCAGAGTAGCTTTTTTGGGGAAGCTCTTACCTTTGAAACCATTCTACAGAATTATGCTAAACTTGGCAGCATTATTAGAAATTAATGACCATTTATGTCTGTAAAACATATTGATGATTGAAGATAAGTAGCAGTATTGATGCATAAAACATCAGCGTAGACTGGTCTTTTGGCCACCCTGTATTTATTGTATATTTTGATTTAAATCAATTGTTGTTTTGAATATTTTGAATTTGTCTTTTTGACGATGCAGACCGACGGCGGTCGCCTTAAGTGCGGACAGAAGCAAGGGCAAGGGGTCTCAGAAGGGATCGAGGAGTGCAAAGAAAGGGGAAAAAGAAGCAGAGGAAGAACAACCGTTGACACCTGCTGCAGACGAGAGGAGAAAAACCATGACAGGAGATGGTATTCAGTTTTCTGCATTATCATCATCAATTGCATTTTATATCGCATTTCGTGGCTAGCGAAGGTTGTGTGTTTTTCTAGAAGTGATCTCTTTTGTCGTCCACTCATAATACCGGAACAATATTGTGTTTCAGCGAATACAAAAATTTTCACACCGCATTTTTCACCATTTACTTATAATTAAATTAGGCTCTTATGATCAAATTCACTAATTTCATATATTGCTTTACTAGTTGTGTTGTTAGGGTCCAGTACGTCCGATCGTTCTGAGAATGTGCCGCTCTCTGAACTGGCTAAACGGAAACGAACTCGACAGTCAGAAATTACCTCGGACACGGTACTTATTTTTTTGCTTAAAATTTGTTTCTTTTTATTTTCATTTTGAGTTCCAATCAGTGAAATTAGGTCATTTTATGGATATTATGTGATCAAATTTATTGATATTATAATTCAAAGTGTTATAATAAGTCATTGCTCGCTCAAAATATGATGTTTGCAAATATATTCTGGAATTGTTTAAACTGATTTTTAATGTAGCGTCAATGACACACAGATAATATTCTATTCTTATTTTGAGTGATTCTTTAATATTGAATATTCATGAGAAATTTGTCTGCTTGTCTGCATTGATTGATCAAAACTTGAATTGCTGTGTGGGTTGTGAGTGGAGCCGTTTGTGTTGTGTGCGCCCAGCCCTCCACCGCGGCCACGCCTGCATCTGCTGATCAGCCCAAGAAGAAGCGAGCAAAGGTCGATCTGACCGTCGAATCGGTGAGTTGAAGCAAGAGCTGCGTTTGAATTTCTCTTATTAACATGTATTTTTGTACTATTATAGTATTATATATTATTATTATTGGGTAGTTTTAAAAGGTAGTCTTATTGTTTGTTTTTTTTGCGTTGTGTTTACAGAGATGTGTTGATTGAAAATACATCTATTTATCGTTATAGCTTGTTAGCTTGTTGTACCATCTATTGATATTGTAATCTGGATCGGGTCCCCAAGGGGATCGATGCTACGCATTACAGCCAGCAAGGCTCCGTCGCTTTGTCCATCGACGCTCAACAAGCTAACATCATGGATATTATTTCCAGGGCATAAATCCTGAAGAGTTACTGTACCATACCTATTACAATGCAAATAGAATTTTGATTTGTTAACATACCAGATTATAACATTCGATGTTCTTGCAGTGCGCTGCAAGATGAAGGAAGACCAAGGAGAGATTCTGTGCCAAATTCGAAAGGCAGTGACCATCTGTTGTTAAAGTTGCTGTAATAGTTTTATATTTATTTTTTAACGTCTGCGTGATATATTTTGCTTTTTTGTGGTGTAAAGGAGGAGAGCTTTCTGACTAAGATAGAAGTGCGTGTAAAAATACCAGAAGAGCTAAAGCCTTGGCTCGTCGACGACTGGGATCTGATCTGTCGACAGAAACAGGTGTGCGCCTGTCACCATTTAGCAATGCGTTTGTCAGCAGATTTAGTGTTTCAGAATTTATACTGTGAAACTACCTTGCAATGTGATATTGGTTTATTTCAGTAGCATAGCTATCAGTAACGACTGACGAGGCGTTGTGGCCGAGTGATCTAGTAGCTCGGATTACGGATTCTACAGAGCGTCGATTCGAATCCCGGTGGCAGTAAAGATTTTGAGCCACTTTGTGCACCCTTTCTGTGTTGCTTGCAGCTGGTTCAGTTGCCGTGTAAACAGACAGTCGACACTATACTTGATGACTACATCAAGAACAAGCTGACCAAGTCCAACAACCCTCACAAGTAAACATTTCTTTATACTTCATTTATACTTTATATTTCGTCTGCATCATTTGCTGGTGGCATTGTCATTTAATTTAATTATACAATGATTGTATTGTTGCCGAGGACGCTAATTAATATGTTGGGTGATATCTTCTGAATTGGGAATGAATTGATCTTTTGAAGCTTTGAGTTTTGTGATTCAAAAGGTTGTGAGTTTATGTGATAGTCTCTGCCTCCGGAAAAGATGGATCAATAATTAGGATCTCCTGCAGACTGGGGTAAAAAGAGAGTAGATCTGCAGCCCAAAGCGGGCGTGTAGTATAAGGCAACTGAGGAAGGGGAAGCGGTTCTTGTTTGGCCCCCTGGGCAATGAACCGGACTGTAATAGTCTCCGTTATTACACACCGTCCTTATACTTCAAACAGGTAGGGTATGAGAGGCTATGTTAGTTTAGGCTTGATGTATTCTGTTGTGCATTGAACGCTTTGTTGCATTAAGGGACGCAATACAGGAGATGACTCAGGGCTTGAGGGAGTACTTCAACGCAATGCTCGGCACCCAGCTGCTCTACAAGTTTGAGAGGCCTCAGTACGGGGAGGTGCGTTACAGCTAGCTAGGATTAGCATTGGTCTGTCACTATATACAAGCATATTTACGAATTTGATTTTTATTGCGTCATGCATTCAAAATTATTTAGTATCTACAGGTTTAGGCTTAGCAGGCATAGTACGCCAGAATTTGGTTAGATTAAAATTATACATTTGATTTAAAAATTTGATTTGAGACGGGCAGGCGTTGCATTACACATGATGCTCGACCTTGGTGTCGTAGGCCTACACGGTTTTTAGACGCTGATCTGTCGCAGTACGCCTGTTTTAGAGGGAGCAGACGTAACGCTATGCAGTTTATCAAGGCTAAAGTTAGCCCTGTGTATTTAGGATCAGTTGTAGATATTATGTTAGCAGTGCATCGTAATGCCAAGTGTGATGCGGTGCTAAATATGCAGTATTGTTGAAGGCTTAAAATTTACCATTTCAAATGGAGTATGATGAAAAAATGGACAGAAATTAATCGAATGGCTCTCTCTATTTTGCATTTTTGATTTTTGCGCTTCTGAATGAAATGGCCTAACTCTATAAATTGAGCAAATGCCCGCCGCTTTTGAAAGATAGTTGTGTATGGTATATATTCTTGGTAAATGATAATTCAATCACACATTTAAAGGGTGATTAATTTTATTGATTTTAATTAATTTCTTAACTGACTTATGCTTAATCTTAATATTTGTTCCAATATATTGTTGTACTATAGCACTTTGATGTTGCTATTTATGCATAGTTAGGCTTCTTTAGTGTATAATCTATTTCTCTAGGTGATGGCCAAACATCCTGAGTTGCAGATGTCTCAGATATATGGAGCGACTCATCTGCTGCGGCTTTTTGGTTCGTCGCTTTAAAGTGTTGTTTCTAAACATATTCTATTTATTAGAAAACAGCTAAAAAAATTATATGCACCATGAAAGTATGAAAAAGGTTGTGGTGATGCTGTCTGTATTATAGACCTATGCAGAGTATAGTCTGATGCACTTCTGGCTTGTGTAAAATCCAGCAATTCTCTAAACTGACACTTATTTTGTTTCATTTTAATGAAAGGATGCACGCATTATGTGAACAGATGTAGCATGTAGATCACACAATTTATCAGAGAGCTTTGTTGATGCCTGTTTCAGTGAAGCTGGGGGGGATGCTCGCGTACACTCCACTGGATGACAAGAGTGTTCAACTTCTCCTGACCCACATTCACGACTTTCTCAAGTCTGTCGGCCTATGCTAGGCATTCAAATATTTGAAATTAATTTAGCTACACTATGAAGTTGTTGTGAAAGCGGTGTTCAATGGTTATTGTAATTCTATTATTACTTTCTATTAGTGAATTAAATCGGATTCTTTCAAATATAAAAATATAATAACATAAATATTGTGCATGGTAGGTGTAGGTCATGGCTTTCAGTTTTTTAAGGTATTTATGTCTTAACCGTGTGAAAGAAGTTACTACAGTTAATATGAGCAATTGAGATTATGATGGTATCTACCAAAATGCGATACAGCTATTACTTGTAAAATGTTTATATTTTTAATGATTATTATATCTAGCCTAATGATTCCATCAATCACTTCATGAATTATTTTTGTATCATTTAAGTAATTATTACTTTTTGATCAAATATAGGAAACTGTCCAAATTTATTAATTGAGTTTGTCTTTATTGAATCAATTTTTAATTACTGCATCAAAAATAATGAACTGCAAATGATGATAGTGCATGCTGCTGTACAATATAGTGCCTTGCTGCTGCTGCTGCTGATTCAGTGTCTTGCTGGTGCTGCTGCATTCAGATTTCTGTCTCGATCAGCGAACAACTTGTTCAGTGTCAACGACTACATGGTCGCATCGCCTGAGCATCACCGCAAGGCTTTGTGATCACATGACTCGTAGTCGTCATCCCATTGGTCCATCCTCTGATCACATGACTAGTAGTCGTCACCCCATTGGTCCATCCGCTGATCACATGGCTAGAAGATATGACCCCATTTCTCCTTCCTTTGATCACATGACTCGTGGTCGTCACCCTATTGGCCCATTCACGTATCGATGATTTCATGACCTTCATTGCATGGGAACAATACTGTTAATTTTTGACTCTTTTTTTTATTGTTTGATGACTCAGGTTTAAGTGTTAACATGCCAATCAGTAGTATGGCTTGAGGCTTTGATGGTGATTTCTTTCAGATTTAGCCACGTGATTGCAGCAGCAGCTGATATTCTCCGTGTATCTCATTGCCTAGCTTATAAACCTACTTATTAACAAATTTTGCATTCACTTACGGCACAGGCTATAGCAGTTTTTCATCTGTTCCGTAATACTGAAAACATTCAACTGTAGTCCGCGTGTGCTGTTTCTCTTTTGTGGACTATGTAGTGAAGTTGATTCGTAGGGAAGAGTTGAAGTGGCGCAGATACAATGTGTATGATTTTTTCTAGAATTCTATGTAATATTAGTCTGCTATTTGTTCCCAAAAAATTCCATTCACAAAAATTTGGCCCTCGTGAATATGCTAAATGGATTAGCGCCCCAACTGCATCATAGATTTCGTTAACGCTATCCGGCACTCTAACACACCTTTTTAAAACACAAAAACAAGTTTAAAAACAAATTTCAACAATCAGCCTACGCCTCATAAGCAACCAACCCGATTCCTCAATCGTTCAAATTCATGGTGAACGATCTATAAATAGCGATCTATAGATGGAACGTTTTGAAACGTCAGCAAAAGTCAAGAGCCTAACCCTAACGCAGCCCTAACCCTATAAAAAATCCTAACACAACCCCGGAGGCTTCAGGTTACTTTTGTCATTTATTCGCAATGGGTAACAAAAGAATTGGTCTGCAGCTCAGAGTTCCTGGTCGAGGGGGTTATGTGTAATGTAATGACCCTGTGTAGTGACACAGACTATTACAGTCCGATTCTGCACAAGAGCTGGCACAGAACCGCTTCCCCTTCTTTATTCGCCTTTTGCAACTCTCTCGCCTTTTACAACTTGCTTGGGGAGATCTGGGCTGCAAGCCAATTCTTTTTTGTTGATTAGTCTATAGCTAGGGGATACCCCGGGCGAGTCGTAGAGGGTTACTAAAGAAGGGGAGGCGTTTAATTCGATTGTGACAGTCCTCGTTACTACACATCCGCACCTACGATTCAAGCAAATGACGTTTTTCCATATCCGTTTGCATGACATATTCTTGGTGCGTTAAAAGTGCAATATACATACATGCATACACAACACACGGTCCTTAAATCCTCCAAATCACCACTACCATTATCATTAAATCATTCGGTGTCCAGTCACACTAGAATCAAGCCATTGACTCCCGATAAATTCCTTCAATGTCAACAGCCTGCAGTTGACCGCTGATATGCTCTCTCGCATGGCGAAAACGCTCCGTTAAAAGCTGTCTTCAAACAGTCGCCGGCCAAAATATATTAGTATTCGATTTGCAATTGCCGGTCTCGAAATGAGCTGTCGCATCGCGGCCGGAACGATAATCAATCTTGTCGAGGCGAGCACGCCCGACCTAGCAGCCTTTCCAATACGGCCCGGACCATGGCGTCTCTGTAGTATTGGATTCTCGGAGACCGGCCCCGGTGTTCCACGTTTGTTTATTAAAGGTGTGCAGCGCTGCTGTTCGGTATCCGTTTTTAAAGCGCTGTAAATATTTGCATTTAAAAGGTACTTGAATACTAATATTATTTTGATCGTTGACCGTTTGAAGACCGATGCGCATTTGCCATGCGCTCTCGTGGCAATGAAATGGCATGGCAAATGTTCTCTTGCGTGGCAAAATGCGCAGCATTCGCCAAGCATTTAAGCACTTATTTGTTTTTAAAAGGCGTGCTGTGAGCTACTGCTATGCGGTGTTTTGTTTTTTAAAGGTGTTTCGTCACGGCGGAGACTGATCATATTCAATCATTTTCACAAAGGGACAGTCTTTCCGTAGAATATCGGCTAGAAAGAGACACTTGAATCGTTCACATGTCTGTCTTTCCTGTCTGGCATTAAACTCTGAATATTCTTTGACCGCATGCATTAATAAAGTTTTAATTATTGTTACCATTGAGTAGGTGGCACTTTTCATACACATACATGTCCCACGGAAAAAATACGCCCGCGAAACAGCAATAAATGATAATCGTGCGGAGAGGTCTTTTTTAACTGCGCTGATGTAGGCGTAGGCGTTGAAGAGTTCTGTAAAAATATATGTTTTAAAATGGTGTATCTTTGTGGCAATTTTAAACAATTTACCGTTGCGTCGGCTAGGTCTACAACGACGCAGTCAATGGTATACATGTTGGCTGAACTTTGTCGGTGCTGTTTTCTGCTGCAAGGCGGTCGGGACAGGCGGCTGGGAAGGGCTAAAACAGAAATAGACCCTGCCTCTCAACCCTCCCCACCCCTAACCTCGCGCTGAATTAAAGCGGCGTCTTAACGCTCAGCGACTTCCTATTAACGGCAACGTAATGGAAGCAGGCAGACGCCCTGCCTTGCCAGCCGCCCTCCCTGCCCAGCCGCTCTGCCCGGCCCAGCCCCCTGCTGGGCCCGTGCGTGCCTGTGGGACCAGCCTGCGCCATGCCCGGCCGCGGGGGAGGGACGGAGGCTGGCACAGCTAGGACGACTGGGAGATTCGCTTAATCGGGCGGGAGGGATATAAGCGAGCGGAGCGTGCAGTCTTGGGGGTGTGGCGATGTGCTGAGAGGTTAGACGACATTTCTAATGAACTTTAATAGTCAGCTGATGTGTGCTCGGTCATGCATTGCAGTGAGATATCGCGTACCGGACTAGTAAGTTTAAATGATACTAATTCGCATAGCTCAAATGGACGGATTGAAACCATTTCGAAATTCTGACCAGTCGTGGCAGTAGGCCACGTTAACCGCGGTGAACGTGGATGGAGCCCCGTCGTTTTGGTATTCTCGAACGCGTAACGGTTCAGAGCTTTTGCTGACACCCCACGATGTACATTACAGTGTAACTCGGGGCCAAGCAAAGAACCAATCCCCTTTCTTTAGTCGCCACTGAGGCAACAAAAACGTTGCACGCCATCAGTCTGCGCGCCACTTCGGTAGTCAGCAGCAAGAATCAAGAATCATTTAATAAAAGTGATCTGTAGCCTAATAAATACTGAAACATTTGCTCAGGGAGTTTGCGTTTATGTATTAGCAATTTATGATCGAAAGAAAAAGAAGAAAAAAAGCTAATTGAAAAAACTGCCTCAATAATAAAATAAATAAATTAATAATTATTATCATTATCATTAATCATCATTATTTAAAAAATGGCGGCAATGGTGATAATTTGCCTACAATTAGGCATATTAGCCTAAGTGTTAGGTAGGACTGGCAGCAATTTAAACTGCTGGCCAATTCACGAGCAGATTATGACTATAGTCTATATTCTAATAGTACAGCAGGCAATTTTGCGATGTTGCCTAAGACTTCTGAATCGTTGGGCCTAAATGCAAGTAGGTGACTTCAGTTTTTAGACAACTGCTGCTATTGCTGTTAGTAGGCATGATGCTTCGCAAGTCGCAGTTTGCGCGCATTCGTACAACAGAAGCGCGTACAGCGGCACACGTGGGGTCTAATAACGCGCGACATTTGTCGCCGTCTGACTAAAGCTGTGTTCCGATATTATTCTTCATTCCGCGATAATTCAAATCATATGAAGCTTATGCTTATTCCGTATTGACAGTCAAACATCGCATCAGAACGGTCTTACAGATCGTAAGTAGTCTAATCTGAAACGGCTAACAACTGAACAGTAGGAAAATAGTAAACTAGAGTTGCTACGGAACTCGTTGGATTTTATTATAGGCATCTACGTTAGCCCGGGGCTCTTAAACATTATACCTTAAGAAGTTTGAGTTTATAGCATCAGGATTGACGGACGTCTGTGCTATAGATACTTCTGGTATGATCGTGACCAGCAAATTAGTTCACTACCAGTGATAGCAAATAGGCTAGGGTCGATTAATACACTAAGCGAGTAGCAAATAGGCTAGGGTCGATTAATACACTAAGCGAGTAGCAAATAGGCTAGGGTCGATTAATACACTAAGCGAGTAGCAAATACCAATTGCTTGTTTAAGCCCTAAGATATTCGAATAGACATAGATGGAAAAACCCGGCCTATGCCCGGGTTTTTTCATCTAGTGTTAAAGTTTTAATCCGAGATTTATTCTGCACAATCCAATCACATGGCGCTAAATTAACCGTAGATGAAGCGTTCAGCGCGCTCATTGGGTGTGATGACGTCATGACCTCGGATTTAATTTTAACACTTGTTCAAAAACTCAGCCATATCGCTATAGGACTCATTCGCTGATAATATGGGACTATGTAGACAGCGTAACAGAGGCTGACATGATTGTGTGACTGACAGTGCTAGTGTAAGCTACAGGATAAGATACATATGCATACACAGAATGGAATGCGTTTTATTTCAGATGACGGTGAATAAAGTACAGAACAAAGTATGAGGATTTGTATACTTGATTCCGCCACTAATAGTGGATTATTTTTATAGTGGATTATTTTTGCTACACTTTGACAGAAACACCTTCTTATCGCGCAAAATAGACGAGAAGCGAAAAAAACGTTGATCTAGCCAGTAACAGAAGTGATATCCAGTGGATTTTTTTCTGCAACTAAACCGGATTCCCTTATCGCTACAGCGTGTCTACGGAGTCAAGCGTGCAGCGATGGCTGTTGGAGCAAGGACGACTAATCTAATCGTGCTCTCAGGCTGTCTCGCGTGTATGCTGACGGCCGTCCAACCGCTACAACGTAAGCGAACAGTCACACCACTTTCATTCGATACTTGTGACTTCATAGGACCTTTTTGTCCGAAAGTTGTTAACTTTGGCAAAAGTTGTTAACTTTGGCACTAAGATAAATCTATGGCGTTTTGTTTTTTAATTTTGTAATGATGTAGAATTTGTACAGTGGTAACATATTCAAACGTCAACCAACCGGCGTCGTTGCTATTGTTAATCTTTTGCGACGGTCAAACTGGTGTGCCGGAATATAATTTATGATTTGGTTTTAGATTGTAGATGATTTCAATAATTTCAGATTGGTTCTTGCAACAATGATCTCACACGGATTCCTCAAAATGCCTGATCAGGACGCATGAGGGGGGGGGGGTCAATTCGGCACAGTTAAAATATTAGTTGACCCCTCGTGACATTGATCAAGTTTTTAAGATTTATTTTCTAATGTCTATCGATACAACTTGCTCAAACTTGGCAATGTCGTCAGTTTTCATGTAGTGAACATTATATATGTATATTCTAATGTAATGTACTACAGTGAAGCATGCAATCATTACACCCTGTGGTTGGTGGTTTTACTGGTTGCCATTCGTGTGCAGTAACAACGACTCAATGTTACAGTCCGATTCAGTGTCTCGGGGCCAAGTAAAGAACCGTTTCCCATTCTTTTAAGTCACCCAGTACGACTCGCTCGGGGAGCTCTGGGCTGTGAACCAATTCTCATTTTTCTCCGAACTGCAGGGGTTCGTCCCTTTATAAAAGCCGATACATTATTGAGGAAATCCTGCAATAATTATCCAGCGATTGGTCGCTCTGTAGACATGAGTGACTGTGTGCCTTGAAGACTGAAGTGTGCGCTATGGAGTGGACTTTGGAATAAGGTCTTGATGCTGCCATCGGGAACTGATTATAATTCATCTTTGCGTCCCCTGGAGAGACTATAGGCTGACATTCCTGTTATTGGGGCTTAAAAAATATTATTTGGATCTTCGTGATATAAAGGGAGTTCATGTGGCTATCAAATTGACGAAGTTGTGATTTTTATTGAAGTTCACACCAGTCTTTACTGCGCCAAGATATATTATGACTGGATAAGATAATTGATAAGATAATTAACGACGTAAACATTAGGCTATTTTAGTTCTTGGACTGTCTTTTTTCTCCTTCGTTTTTATTTTGATATAGATACTTGTGTTTATAAACATATCTGGCATGTAATTGAACTGTGCCTAACCTGTTCAAAGTATGACAAGGATTGTCAGTAATGGAAGGAAATTGATAAATAATTCTAGGTTTACCCGAAATATGCTTTAATATTTCAGGGTAAATAGAATAGTTTTCTATTACAGTTTGACAATATAAAATGTAACAAGATAATTGTTCGTAGATCGAGAAATAGGAGTTCACACCATCCACGATAGGCTAATACAGATTTGGTTTCTTAAAAGCTATTATTAGAGGATTGACGGTCAGTATCAATGTGTGGGATGAAAAATTGACGATGATTATTGTTCGTATTTGTGCACTCAGAAAGGACACTTTAGCGGCGATATTTAAAGATCTACAAAAATTTAGTTACTTGGATCAAGTGCCATACTGCTGCAATTACCGTGTTGCTCTGTTTAATTGCGTATCTCTTTTTAAATGTGCAGTGTTCCAAATACCTATCAGAAGTTTTCATTCGTTCGCAATAAATAAATTCTCATTCGAATTCAAATATGGAGTTGCGGCAAACTCTATATATAGGAATATATAGAGTTGCTCTATACCGAATGGCATATTGTTTGATCAGATAGCTGGGAGGCTGGGATTATGAATCGCGTTGAGTGCGACATTTGACGGGTGCAGTTTAGCATAATGATGACTGAATTCGTAGTATTGTGCTTGACATTACTGTGATTGATGGCAGAGCCTGTCATGCTGGCTGCCTTGGTTAGGTTTGGGTCCAAGGCAATAACATCTATAGATAAGCGTTTATGCTGTAATTAGGATCAGACGCGCAACAGTAGTACTGTCAGCCCGCAGTTGGCTGCCTCGGATATTCGGGTGTGTAATTTGACGATTGCGCGATTTTACGTTCACCCTGGTAAACCAACGCGTAATAAAGTTGCAACGGTATATTTTGTATTTAAACCGCGCCGTGTAGCTTGCATTTTGGATTGGAGTTCTGTAAAACGTACCGCTCAGTGTTCATATAGCGTGAAAAATATCAAATTAAAATCAGTTAGTATTTTTTTATTCACAACCCCTTAATACAATTTTAAAATAGTCATAGTTATGCATATTTTTTTATTTGATTACATTATTTACTTAATAAATCTCATGCAATACCAAAGAGGGTTATGCAAGCAAATGGCTATAGTGCATGAGCAAACTGAATGCAATGCAAGAATATTAAGCGTACGTGATAACTATACTACATTCTTGACTTTGTAAGCATAGGTGGCCGAAGCCTGCAATTTTACAAAAAGCTCTAAGCCTGTACTCCAGCCCAAAGACTACTTTGCCTTTGAAGATTATTCCACTATGTAAATCTGTTGTAAATCCACGTCCGCCTTATTCCAGACTCGTAGCCGTTCAAGGCTAGACCTGCAATACAGGCCCGCCTATCTCAGAGATGCCTGATTTCTGACGACTTATGACAACTCGAGAGGGCTTTCGGAAAGTGGAACGGCAATCCGCATAATTCTTCGCCAATCCTCCTCTTTCACACTTTATTATGCATCCATGATCGTAGCGGAGCATGTATGTAGTCTGCGTTAGAACTACTGTTAGACATGGTGTGGGAGCGGGAGGCCTTAGTTGATTAAATTTTACTTCTCTATTTTTCTTCGAGCTGTGATTCGTTTTGAAAGTTGGTCCTGAGAGTCTATTGCTTAAATGCAGACTAATTTGTCCGCATATTGATCATTGCGTTTAAGGATTGTAAATGTAATATTTTTTGTTAAATGTCACTAATATATTATGGTGTCTGGTTTAATTTCGGTGTTTATTTGACGAGCATTATTTTAAATTTTGTAAAGAAATATTCTAATGTAATCAAGGGCTAACCCTGCATCCTCCGAAAAAAAAACATCATTGGGGGGGATCGTATTTCCCCAAAAAACTTTATGCAGCCAATAAAATGCGGCTTTACAGCTTCCGCGCTTATTCCTGCTCGTGGCATTTACGTGTTGGGCGATTTACACGTTGCGACAATTTAGAAAAGCCGGCGAGTCGGCTCGGGCGGATGGGTTAAAGCCGTTGCGGCTCCCGGCAAGTCGTAAAGACAAACGTTCGAGCGCCGTCAGGTCGGTTAGACTGCGGGCGCAAGAAAGGCCTGGTCATCAAGGAGCGGTCACAACCCTCGTGCTAACGTTATGGGCATTTTATAGCCATTGTGGAGGAGATTAAGCGCTTCTGACAATAACGATGCATTCGTGCGTTTTTGAATCTTAATGCAATAAAAAGGTGTCAGCTGTGAAATAGTTAGGCGCTGAGTTTTGCAAAGCGTTCCACATCTTGGTCCTGGCGGTTTTCATTTTCCTTTGCCGGGGCTGTAGCGTACCCTGCTCTATAGTTGCTTATGGAGTATTTAGTCCAGACATGGCCGAACTACTTGAAAGGGATCCGATTTTTCTACATTCACATTTCATTTATTTTATCGTCCAGTTTTACGCCTAGCTCTGACCCATAGCGAAGCGTTGAGTTTTTAGCGCGTTGCCTCGATGCGGCATGTAACGGTCGCGAGCGGGCCTACATTATTGATTGTGGCGCGGCTGCAGCGGCGAATTGTCGTCCAATTAGGCGGCACTTAGGGCCGCCGTGCCGTCCTCTCGCCGCTCTATTCATTCGAGCACTCCCACTGTCTCACCGCGCCTCTGTTACTGACACAACGAGGGCCTGCTATTGCACTTCCGCTCTCAGTGCGTCTATTTTTGTGGTGTGCGCCCGCCGTGTGAATAATGCCTAAATCTTGGCTCGTGGTGTGATTTTGTCTTTATGTTTTCTTGGGTGCGAATGTTTTCTGAATGAATTGTTGAGGTGTGCGCCTGTGAAAGTCGCTGCATGTCTTTTGTGGTGTTGGGCTGGGCTGTCTTTTCTTTAATTTGTCAAATTTTCGGCGATTTATAAATGTGTAACATGTTGTGGTGTTATGGGGCATTACATAAAATTGAACACACATGTATTGCGTACAATTTGACTTCTTTCTCGTGAGTTCGCTTCAACAGCGTCAAATTTTTCTTAGAAAAAAACAATTGTGCGTGGCAGCGTGTGTATGTACCAGATCGTAGAATGCGCTCTATTTATTTCACGTTTTTTCCTAGTTAACCAATACCCCCTGATCTTTGGACGACACTAGCGTTATCAACAATGTCAATGCTCGTGTGTCATTGCCTCATAAATTTCCCCAACCCCTCCGTTAAAAATTAAACTAACCAAAGCGTCAAAGCGCAAACCTGCAGGCTAGTAGTTTGGAGATGATGACTGGAGTAGGAAGGTTAAGGCTAAAAATTTCTAGCGTTAGCGCTCACTTCAATTTGATCAAATCTGGCACCCAAACCAGAAATTCTAACTAGTGACTGACCCCCACACCTTTTCTAAGCAGCACAACTAAAAATGAGGTCCCCGATGGCGTCTTTCGACGCCGATTCTATTCCCAGTATTCTTATAATTATTATAAATGTATCTGGGATTAGCTGGGCTTGGTTTAATACCCCAGCAAGTTGGGGAACAAAGAATAGACTTGCAGCCCAGAGCTCCCCGGGCGAGTCGTAAAAGGCAACTAAAGAGGGGGAGCGGTTCTGAGGTGGCCCTCTTACTCAGAACCGGACCGTAATAGTCTTTGATACTACACACGGTCCTTAAAATTCAACCCCTACCCCCTTGGTTTAGTTGACGTTTGCTGTGTGAATTAATTAATGTGAGGTTGCAGGATTGCTTAGGGCTTTTTTAAGGTTCTTTGTGGCTCGAGTGAGTTTGGTTTAGTAGTTATTTTTAGATCAATGGTTTAGCATTGTGTGCAGATCTTCGGTTAGCCTTCTATATAAGTACAGCGTCACTGTCTCCCGACAAAGCTGCCTATCTCAGCCGGTCGATAATTGGATTGCCGCGCCAGATGTCGCCAGCTATCTGTCCGATTCACTTCTCAGAAGCCGCTCTACCGGAAACACCCGGATTTGCATTTCGGCGGGCTGCCGCGGTGTAAGCCGAATACGTGCGACGTTTATTGGTCGAAGTCCGGCAGAATTCAATTAAGTTAATTCTGGGATATAAGTTAAGTTCTTCGGCTACGCTGTGTATTATAATTATGAATTTTCTCTGGGCTGACTGAAAGAGGGGGGGGGGGGAGGGGCGGTCTGCGCGTGACCCTATGCACAGAGTGCACTATAATAGTCTTAATTACTGCACACGGTCGTTAAACTCAAACCCCACCCCACATAATGTAGATGGTCCCTGATTTCTTGTATAGACTCTAACTTGCTTTGCACTTCAATTATAGTGACCATCTGTAGGTTACACATACGCAGCAACAACCAAGCCAAATTCTAATCCGTCAGTAATATTTATTCCGTGGTCAGTTTTCATGGTTCACCCTGGCCGTAAGATGTACAGTATAAAAAATATATTGCAATTGAGAAACCACGTGATCGCTTGACCTCAATTCGATTGGGTCGTGAGTGAACCGAAACCAATTACCCCCCCGGTTTCCCCCCCCCCTCCTCCGTCCCTGTTCCTTCCCTTTCTCGGACGTCCGTGATATCAATCGCTCAGACGTCCGTCGCTGCTTATAATGGATGGGAGTATTTGGGTCAGACGCACAATCAAATTTGTTCAAGGCGGTCTGCTTGTATAACGTTGAGGCAGTGGATGGAGTGGTTAGGCTTAAGCAGGAGTGTCAACCGTCAATAAGTTGAGAGTTGTGTAACGTTGTCCACGTTACATTGACAACATAAGATGCAATGCAGTATCTATTGCAGTATACTTGTGTGATATACTATAATATTGCAGGCAATACTATAATATATAATTATGCTTGAATTCAATTAAAAGTGTCTGTTTGGTTAATTTTAAAATTTTAATTCATAAATCATAAAATTTTAATCGTTCTGTACTCTCTCTCTTTGTCGTGTGAGGACCGTTTGTAGGGATGAAGACTGACGGATCTTTACAGTCCAAAGAACCGCCTTCCTTCTATAGTCACATTTATGACTTGCCTGCGAAACTCTGGGCTGCAGACCTATTCTCTTGTTAACCCAGTTTGCAGAGGTTTGATTTCCAGTCTTTTTTGTTTAATATAATTTAAATTTTGATTTAATTTAGTTTTAGATCCAAATAATTTTCAAGTTTTATTATTATATCTGATTAAGAGTTTTGAATAATTTGGAGTTTTCATCAATTTATGAGACATGCTGAGACACTAAATCTGTATAGACCTTAATGTTTATTTTGCCTGTAGTGTGGGATGCTGGTCGTTATAGCAGCAAGCCTATTAAGGTCAATCAGGGGATACAAAGTATAAACACAAGCATTCCGTAATATTATGTAGAGACCTGTGGCTGTACTCAATATTCACTCACACTGTACTAAATATCAGGAGTAATTTTTGTCTATGAATTAGCTTATTATACGTCTATTTTGATTATGTCTTATAAAGATCGTCATTTATTGATGATGATTATTTCCGAGTTCGCATGAGAACGCAGCCTTGGCGGTCATATCTTGCCACGCAATGGATCATGAACCGAAATGCAGCAATATTCAGCCATGTTTCAGCGATCTTCATCACTGCGTGTGTGTGTATTGTGATGGTCTTAATTATTCTCTGGCAGAGAATCAGAGATCATCGATTTCCACTGATATAGACTAACGCGGAGAATTCTCCGCGTTAGTCTATATCAGTGGAAATTGTTCCTAAAGTCGTTAAATTGACATTCCTGTCAGTGAGAAAGGCAGTCTTTCCCAAAAACCCAGCGCTTCCCGGTCGTTGCTTAATAGGCGACTAATAAATGAGAAGGGATTCCGAGCGATTCTTTGCTTGGCCCCGAGCACTGAACCGCGCTACATTTTCCTTTATAGCGCGACAAGCCCGCATACGCATTATTAGCGTACGTACGATTTTTGAATTGCAATATTTATTAATCGCTTTACTAAAATACGAGAAATGCGTGTTGCATGACACCCTTTTAATGCAAACTCAGTTGCGGCAGTCCCTTCGTTCACAGATGCTGTATTGTGTGGCCCGAGCACTGAACGCGTCGCGTCTTCCATTATGACGTCGACGGCTCTCCTCTCCGGCTAATTAACTTCGCGTATTGGCAGTTGCGTTGGCTCATCCCTCGTCACGTGACACTTAGTCACGTGATGGTTAGGCAGAATCCGGCTCGAAGGGGCGGCGGTCATTCTTTATGAGAATGGTGCGTTCTATTGGACGCCACAGCGAGCGTTGCTATTCGTCGCCAAATAATAATAATTGACGCAATATTTGACAGCTTTGCGCACACCTTTAAATAAGAATTAATTCGGTGAGTGCGCACCGCAATGTGACTAGGCTATGACACGCACCGTTGTGGTTGTTATGTCAGGCTGCGGAAACTATGGAAATAATTGATTCGTGCACGAACAAAGTTGATGGCTGCCTTTTTTTCACTAGCAATTTTATTTCACTTAATTGCCTGTTATTTATCGCAGTGTGTCTATTTCTTGTGGTAACCCCTGTAAGCCGGAAACAAAGAGTTGGCTGGAATCAGAGCTCCTCGAGCGAGTCGTAAAAGGCGACTGAAGACGCGTTTGTGTGCCGGGCTCTTTTACACAAAAACCGGACTGTAATGCTTCATTTTTGAACAAGGTAGCTTTGTGATCAAACAGGAAGTGTGTGACAGCGTTCAATTTAGTCAGACGATGATCAGATATTATTAGAGAAGGCTGCTTAATTCAGTGTAAACGACGCTAACGCAATGTGATGTGCTGAAGCATAGTAGTCCCGGGAGAATCCCTCTCCTAAGATCACATGAATGGTCGGCTTGAATTTGTGTGCATAAAATATTTGGGTGTGGTCGAGTTGATTGCTAAAGACTTGTACAGAAATTAAGAAATTTGAGGCCAGTACGATTTTATAAATGGCACCTGATCCTGAAAACATGGTGTCGTGCAGTTACATTTTATTTTAAAAAGTTTGTTCTTCAGTCAGAGAACTAAATCCAAGGTTCATTATTGAAGCAGTGAGTAATTGCATTCGTAAAAAAATTCTATTAAACAAATACTAAGTTTTATTTAATTTAAAATACTGCATGATTATCGACATTCGGATCGGAAAATTCAGCTTCAGAAAGTTCAGCTGGATCATTGAGAGCAAAATACCTCTTGCAGACTGAAGTTAAAGGAGATTAGATCTGCAGCCTAAAGCTCCCCAGACAAGTCGGTGATTAAAGAAAGGGGAGGGGTTCTTTTTGTGGCCTTAAGGCACTGAATCGGATTGAATTACTCTTCGTTAATACCACGATTCTTCAACTCCCCAAAAAATTTACGGAATAGTACTTATCACAGTTAAGCTGAAATCTTGTCAATCTCGCGATGATAAATAAAATAAAGAAGAGAAATAAACAAGATTATACCATGGCTGCAGCAAACGTGGAATTGTGGCCAGGCATCTTCAGCCAGTCGTGCCTCGGTGACGGGTGTGTAGCGTGACGGCGTATTGCGAGTCGTCAGCTTGTCAGTCGTGTGTGTGCAGGTCATTGTGAGACGTGAAGGCCCTAATGAATATCCCCCCCCCCCCCGCTATGTCAATTTCAGATTATTAAGTCAGCGGGACGTTCTTGTATTAGCATTAGCGTCGGAGTGCAGTTTTCTTGTTCTCCATGCTATGCTGCGAGACGTAGGCATTCATCAATTCGGAACATTTTTGAGATTTAAAGTAATTTTTATATGTCCGAGATAAGAAGTATTAAGTTGAGGGGGAGGGGATTTGTAGTTTGAGGTCTGTGTGTTGTAACAAAGACCATTACAGTCAAGTTCAGTGCAAGAGAGCCACCACAGAACCCGTTCAAAAATATTCATTTGCGTTAAAGTCTTTCGGACACGACCGATAATCCGCTATGCGCGCGTTGCTCGGGCGCTGAAGCCGCTTGGTCAAACACGACGTCGCCTAAACGAATGATAAATGGATGGATCAACCCCGGGTCCGTCACGTGACGACACAACTGTCTCTCGTGATTTCTGGCAATTACGTGTGCGGCCAGCGCGCTTTGATGTTTCATCGACTGTACGTGCTGAGTGGAAATGTCACTGTTTTACTGCGTTGTAAGGAATGACACCACAATAACGTTGTCGTTTCAATGTGTTTTTTTGGATAGTAGAAAGAACCTAAGTCCCGGGCGAGTTGTAAAAGGCGATTTAAGAGGGGGAGCGGTTCAACGCTTGGTATAGCGAGGCCCATGCGCAGAAGCTGACTGTAGTCTTCGTTACTACACACGGTCTTTAAACTATATTGATTGCTTTATAAAGGTGTGTAATAGTCTTCGTTACTACACACCGTCACTTGCGTCTTTTCGCTCAAACAAATTGGTCGTTGCACGAACTAAAACATAAAAAAATCATGCCCTAATCCTGAGCTAACCCTAAACTAACCCTAAACTATCCCTGAGCTAACTAACCCTAAACTAAAATAACGTTCTATAAATAGAATTCCGCTGCAGTAGGCCTTTTATATGATTAACTATGACGTGCAACGACCAATTCGTTTGAGCTTTTAGACGCCACGCACACCGTCCTCAAACTTGCAGGGGAAGACGAAAGTGCCCAACAATCAAACACGACATAAACAATTTTACCCGCTGCAAGTCGGGGAACAAAGAATTGCCTTGCTTGAGTTGAATTGACTTGCACTCTTGCAGCCCAGAGCTCCCAGGGCAAGTTGTAAAAGGCGACTAAAGAAGGGGAAGCCGTCCGGTGGCGGCCCTCTTACACAGAACCGGATTGTATTGTTCTTCGTAGCTCACACACGGTTTTAAATATTTTAAAAAGAATTACTGAGGGCTTCACTTTGCGGAGCTGCTGATATAATTATTGTGTAACAAGCCTTGCCAGTGGTTGTAGTTGTATAAAGTCAGAAGGGTCAAGCTCGGTTCTGAAACTGTAATTTTAATGTCAGGATCTAGCGGAAAAACAGATGAGTTTTTTTAGCAGCCAGAGCTCCCGTCGTGAGTCGTAAAAGGCGACTAAAGAAGGTAGAGGGGGGGGGGGGAGGGGTTATTTGGACTGTCATAGTCTTCATAGTGATTTTCTAATTCAAGGACCGTGTGTAGTAAGTAATACACGGTCTTTAACTACCAAATCACCACCACCGCTAAGCTTACAAAAATTAAACATATAAAAATTATGCAATCTTTACAGCCATAGCTACATTTTGCAATACTGCAACTTACCTATTATAAATACGAATTTAAATTGACAATTGCGCTGCGTATACTTTATTTGCTTTGAAATTCTGCGAGTTGCCTAAAGCTGACAAAGGTCCTGGGTTCAAGGCATGCAGCTATACCCGCAGCACGGTTCCCTGCATTTATTATTTTGAGATTTTTTGTTCAAATTTATCCAAAATCGATCCAAACCATAATCTAGGCCTCAGCACGTTTGACCTTGCATTTGGCATTTAAAAAATCAATCGTCGACCTAATCCAATCTATCCCTAGCCGTAATCCTCACGCTAAAAATCAGAAACTATAAAAGAAAAAGCTTCAAATAGTAACGACCGAGAACGCCGCGGTGTGCAGCTGGTGAGGCGTCGTGCTAGGACATCGTGAATTCACGAATGGCTTTCCTGACGCCCCGACGTGTTGGGACGGGCGTGTAATGACCGCGCGAGGTGTCACGCCTCCATAGATACGCGCGCAATAATATCGGCATCGCGAGCGTGGCGCCATCTATTATCCTCCCTGGACGGGCGCGCTCTGACCGACCCGATTGAAAAACGACGAGCTAATAAATAATTGATGCGCGCGTTCTACAGGTGTGAACCGCGCGGTGTAGATCTATAGGACTGACGCGGTCTGCATTGTCTTGTTGAATTGAAGTCAGGGTATTGCAGCGAAAGCCAGCGGCAACAATTGTGGTATAGAAATGAAAGCCTGCTTTCACCGAGTCTTTTCAGATCTCCACTGTAGCATACATAGCCTGGCGCATCTAACTAATTTTTTTATGAGTGGAATACAGATGTAAAGAACTTTTTCTACAAAAGTATACTGACTGCTCCTTGAATCGACTTTGTTGAATGATGTTGTATTACAGCGACCCTCGTAGTTTTAGAAAGGAGACACAATCATTTAGACAAGTTAGGTGGGTGGTGGAGTTTAATTTTAAGGACGGTATGTGAGTATCAAAGACTATTACCCTCCGGTTTTGTGTAAGAGGGCCGCCACAAAACCGCTCTCCCTTCTTTAGTCGCCTTTTAGAACTCGCCAGGGGAGCTCTGGGCTGCAAGCCAATTCTTTTTTCCCGGGCCTGCACGGGGAAAGACAAGTTAGATAAAAATAATTGAATGAAGAAGATAAAGTGAAGAGTTAAAAAGAGGTGTCTGCGTAGTCCAGTCAGTCGGATGTTCGCTGCAATATCCGTTCTGCGTACAGAGAAAGGCACGCTTTGTCAGTTAATGAATACCATGGCGCAAACGTGTGACAAAGTTTCGAATTAATTGAATTAATTGACGGGGGTCGAATGTATTTGTGGGTATGCGCTCATAAGTTTTCTCTAGATATACGTTAAATTATTATGCGTGCTTTCAAATTATTTGTAAGAGATTGCGGGCACTCCTCCGAACACAGTTTGAGGAAAGCGCGATTCTCAAAAATTGCTTGTAAAATGAAATCTAAGTATAACAGTTGTTTCTCCGGAGGTGGGCAGACAGACAGTATTTTGGTTATCGAAAACTTTGTCCTGTCATATTATTACGATATTGAGTTTAAAAGGTGTGTAATTTAAACAATTATCGCTCAGCAGGTCGGGGAACAAAGAATAGACTTGCCGCTCAGAGCTCCCTCGGGCGAGTCGTAAAAGGCGACTAAAGAAGATGAAGCGGTTCTGCGGCGGCCCTCTTACATAAAACCGAGCTATATTAGTCTTCGTTACTACACGCGGTCCTTAAATTTCAAAAAGTGAAAGATATAGGCCAGAGAAAAGAAAAGAGTCTGCGGTTCAGAAAGTTGTAGGCGTTACTTTAGACAAGGGGGCTGTGACCTCTACGCAAGGGTCAAGGAGGCAATAACGCATCGCAGTATATGGAGAGGATCTTGCAGGGTCGCTTTTAATGTCCAGTGCGGTCTCTAAATGCTCGACGGTGCAATGTATTGAGCCTCGATGCAGGAAGCCTCCGTTAGGGCTATTGCATGCACGCTTGACATTGGGATTAGTCTCACTGACTTAGTGTAGGGCTCAGACCTCTGAAACAATCAGATAGATGCACGAAATGAAATAAATCTGGCACTTTTTTGCGCGGACATCGGCGCGTGAGGGGGGTGGGGGCTGGGGAGGGGAAAATACACCCGTGACAAATTCAAGAGCGAACTAGGCCTCTCAGCGAGGTGCAATTATATTCTCTCCAGGGAATAATAATTGGAGAAAAGTTAATCTTAAAATGTTAGCCTAAGGCTCACGCTCCCCATGAAAATATAGGCGCAATGTGTAAATAAACTCATTTTGCTCCCCCCCCCCCCACAGCCCAACGGTGCCGACGTCCATACGCTGTTTGAAGAGGAGCGTGATAAAGCGCAATTTCCGCTCGTTTCACGTTCCGCAGCGCTGACGCGCGTCGTCTCGCGTGGCCCTCTAGAGGCGTGTTAGTCTCACAACGATTGTCCTTAATACGCGCAGCGGCTTGGAGCCCCCTCGTTCGAGTCTGGGGCGGCGAACCGTTGTTGAGATTGGGGGCGCTCAAGATTTCGCACCCGAAATTTAGTCGCACGATGCCTGTTCACGCCCGTTTGCGTGAGATATTTTTGGTGCGGTTGCTTTTCGTAATTGCAACTCTGCCTGATCGATTTTGATTGGAACATGCTCAGGCGTTCAGTTACGCTCTGTGCTATACGCGTAAGTAGGTTAGGTGATGTAAAAATAATCATTTCAGAAGTTGTTTCTCGTGGACTACGTTTAGTCGAGCCAATAGATCTTGTCTTTGAAGATTTCTTTAGGTTATAGCTAACCCGAGAGATAAACGCGCGTTCAGGAACCCATTGCTAATAATTATCTCATCAGCGTAGAATGGTCAGCTGGTTAAACGAGGTCGGTTTGGAAGCGTGTTGGGCGTTTAGCCGCAGGGAAGAGGCTCTGCCATTATAGTTGCTACAGAATTATTTACGACTGAAATCGATTGCAACTGTTGGGCAAGTGAGAAAAGCGCCAACCTGCGCGCTCTTAATAAAAGGTGTGTAATGCGCGTTTAACGAGAAGTCCTATCCAAGTGCTAATAATTCGTGAATGTTTTTCATGTGTCGAGACGAGAGCCGGAGAGGCGCTGTGGTAATTGTACAACTTCGGTTATTGAATGCTTTGAGTCCGGTCGCTTTCATTGAAATAGTCATTTGAAGAATTTGTGCACCAAGGTAGAATTTTTTTTAGTGTGAAGTCTATTCTGACGAGAATACGTTGTCAGATATATTGTAATTGTAACTACTCTAAAACGCACTATGAAATGACATATTAAGCCAATTCGAGCTAATAATATATAGTATTTCTGTTCTTTAAGTGTCACAACTAAGTCCACCTTCATTTCATGTTTACCTGTCCCCAATGTTATAAGAGCGGTTAATTGTGATTTTCATGGGTGCAGAAATGAACACGATGGTATTGTATTGTTATCACGTTACATGATGGCACTTACTGCAGATTGTGTGAGCGTATTGCATTTATTTATGACGCTCTTTCGACGAATAACAAAACAAAAATTGTAGCGACAAAAATTAAAAAACCGTGTGCAGTAACAAAGACTAATAAACAGAACCATCATCTTCTTCTTCTTCTTCTTCTTCTTCTTCTTCTTCTTCTTCTTCTTC
>JAQIWG010000463.1:0-33698 GCA_034695025.1 Chamaedrilus cognettii
TACCCCCCCTCCCTTTTCAAACGTTCTAGCCTTCTTGAAGTCCAACCCTTGTCGCAGTATTGTTCGGCGCTAACAAGGTATACTGGCCGCCTTTGATGACCCAGACGATAATTGGCGCAATTGTCGCGAGCGATAAAAGGAGGCGACAATGGATGGGTTCGGAAGTTGGAACGAAATGGCTCCGTCGTTTGAACATGCAACAGCTATTATTATAGGGAAGCAAAATACACGTACAAAGTTTGCAACTTGAATGCAAATTAGATTTCAGCACAAAACAAACATACTGTAGAGGACGAAATCGATAATGATGAATGTCAGCAATTTTCAACAAATGCTGTAAAAGCATATTTTTTGTTCTAGAAATTCTAGCAAAATTTAAAACCAATCATTCTTAATTGCTGGAAAATAAGTTTCTCAGTCATTTATTCGGTGCAGTATTTAGCATAGCTTTAACGACAAATTGGGCATGTTCTATCATCAGGATTAAAGGTGGTCATCGTTTATCCCAGTTTATTACTGTTTCCGAGTTTTATAGTCAGATTAACGACCTCGTTAGACGTGGGTAATCTGTTTTGTATCAGTTTGCCTACAGCTCTTTCGATTATAAATAGTTATCATACATTTTAGCCTTCATTAAACCACATGCTTAGCTTCTGATACAAGACTTGTGGTTCATCGTGACTCTGACTCAATAGAACTGTAACTCGGCTCGATGTAATAATAAAAGAATCCTACCAAAAACGTTGAAATTTTGCCGGCGTTCGGCGGCCAAAATATTTTAATCAAATGTCCCACATACAAACGTTTAAAATTTACTGGTCTACATCAAATCTCTCAACAATTGATTAGCTCTACAACAAGCTATAGCTAAACAATAACATTTTGATAGGCTAAGGCTATATTTGATCTGCTAAACGTAGCAGCCCATAGTCTGGCTTCAAGTCTGACTCCCTGCGTTATATTGCACGCATGACGATGCAGGCAACAACCAAGTCCATGTACATGGCATCGGGAAAGGTCGACTGATGAATGATTGCATTGCCACCGCGCTAACCTTAAGGCTGCGAGGCGCCGGCAGGCTGATAAGAATTTGGACAGATGAAGAAATTTATTATATACACAAATCGACGATCCTTAGGTTTAGACACTAGACGGAGTGGTTGTCGGATTCCATAAATAAAACTCTTACTCATTTGCTACAGATATGAGGAGGATCTCTTCTATTTTTTCGGTATCTAGTTTTTTACAGGTTCATGTAGCACGAAATTAAGCCATGAAGTACCCGCTATGCTGGAATCATAATTATATCTCTTAGATCAAATGTATCAGTTTCAGAGTTCTTGACTTGCTCAGCTACATGCAGACCTGGCTAGAAAATTTTCAGATTTTCACAAAAACACTGCAATAAATACTGTAATATACAGCCTTAGCTGGATAATATTGAATTCAAATTAGCGTTAACTTCAACGTTAAGTACGTGTTATCTTGTGAAAAAGATCTGAAAACAACCTTATCCGTTCCGACAATTAATTATATGGGATAAAAAATACTACCCAGAAGATATCAGAGAAACATTTTATTCCCCACATTTATTTGAATAAAATATATATAATAGCTATAAGCCGAGAGAGACATAAGCTGAGACTCAGCATGATAATAGCTGAGTAGATTAACAACTAGCCATTCTAAACAAGAAAACTGAGTGAAGACCAAAGAGAATCTAGAGGCGAAGGTAACCTAATTTCATATTAGGGTAACAGCAGTCACAGTAGGCTCTAACTGTCCAGCCTTGACTTAAATTCACAGCCTGCTGCGAAGATTGGTTCAGCCTCAATGCTGGGGGTCGGATTTCAACAACCTGCTGACAGGTCGAATTAAGACATTAAACCCGCTGACACGCCAATCTTTCCCCTCGCATTACACTCTCTGAGGAATTATTGCAACCTCTTGGCATAGTCGTCTCGTCTTGAGAAGTAACTGGCGGAGAGTAGGTGGGCGGAGCCCAGGTGGGCGGAGCCTAGATGGGCGGAGCCTAGGTGCGCGGAGCCTAGGTGGGCGGAGTCATGGTAGTCGGGGGTTCGACGACGGATATGGTATAGAAAGGTCTGGCGAGCATTAAGTTCAGCAGACCCGAACAGCGTGACTGATCGCCAGCACAGATAACCGCTGCTGTTATTGCCCGCGTACTCAGCATGCACGCTAGACTGCAACGTGCTTCGTTAGGGAAGTTCTAGCTGAGTACAAGAAGCCAGTTAACCAGTTATTGAATTGCAACGTGGCGTTGAAGATGCGATCGACGTAAACTTCGACGCTTTTGTGTGGTTTCTTAATTGAATTCAGTGTAAAATTATTGGCGGTGCACGATGAATATGTTCTGGAAAAAGTCTGGCATTTCTCGCATACCGCGCTAGTTGGTCATAGATCAATGCTGGAGTGCAACTCGCTAGCTTGCGTGAATTGAAAAATTATACACGCAAGGATTCTCTTGATAGATATGCGTGCTTCTGCAGCCACATCACACAGACGTTAGGGTACACTAAAATGCAATACATTGTCATAGTACATGGCATAAATCGGCCAAATTAAATATATAGTAGGTCTACGCTGGACTGGAAGCATTAATATTTTCAAATAGCACGACAATGTAATTTATTTTGATCGATATTTTACATTATTGCAACACTGCGAGCGTAAACCAAAGCAATTTTTACATTTTGATCGAAAATGTTGCTAGGCTTATTAGTGAAAGAATAAGGCCTACACCGACAAATTTTATAACTATTCTCATCGGCCTGAAAAAGAATACCGTATTACAATCAAAGCGGTTGCATGACAAACTCTATTAACAGGCAGACTCAAGTCTAAAGGAACACAATAAGGCCGTTTTCAGCCAATCAGAGTAGAGCAGGTGGGGACAGCGCCTCATCAGCAAAGATCTGGCAGATCTCGTGTCAGAAAGAAATGGATTAACTCCTTTAAAAATCTGAGTGATTTTTAGATCATCCGAGCCTTCATTATTTGCACCAGTGAGCAGTTTCAGCTTTCAGAAAGAGCTATTTTTATTCGGCAAACTGTGAGTTCTTCGATGTACAATAGCCTTGTCTTCAATGACATATAAGTGCACGAAACATTCATATTTTAAATAAACCGCAACTAATTTCACACAAATTTTTGGGGCATGAATTAAGCAATGTTTCATCATTTCATCGAAGCGCTATCAAACAAAAACTGACTATGCTAAAACATTCTGGTCAAACATTGAACAATGACAACACTGTTGCATGACGTAAAACTTTACTTTATTTCCGTTGTGTAGTACTGTAAGCCTATCTTACTCATCAACACTACGAGAGGATATTAACTTTGTCTACTATACGGCACTAAACTGACCAGTGGCACATTTTCTCAATCAACTCGCTTCAAGAGTTTAACAAGTACAGTAATTCAGTACTGCTTGACACTTGGCACACAGGCAAGCAAGCGCTCACCAAACGACACCAAAATAGACTCGAGGCATCCGCCGCCCGCTCATATTTCAGCCTGTTTACTCACAAATAAACGGGTCATCATCATAACTGAAGGAATTCACACCAGTTTTGTTCGCCAGATGCGTCGTTTGTCCACGGCACGAGAAGATATTTGACAAGAAAGAAATCCGACTTCATTAGCGGTTCTGTTGTTTGCTGAGACGAATGGGTCATTGGGTGAGCTCAGACGACGTCCCATTTCACACCTTGACATTTCACACAATAGACTCCTTCCCCTTATACAGGGGAAGGAGTCCATTGACGCCTCGCAGTTAGAATAGTGAGCAACCTCATTGAAACTGATTGGTGATAATTTGGCAGGTTTATGACAACGAGTGCAGGTGTATAGAGTTAGCATAGATGTGGCGTTCTTTTAATCAGATTGCAGAAAACGTAAACAGGATGGGCCGATCACTCTGTGTGTGAATCAACAAGCATTATCAAGTCGGTTATTAAATAATTTAATAAAAACAATAGAAAATCTAGACTAAATCAATATTGTTACGTCGTTTTCTGCTCAAGATTCCTGGCATATTTTCATTCTAAGCTCTGAGATTTAAGAAATTGACTTGAGTCGTCAATTAATGCAAAAATCAAAACACTACATTTTTCTCCGTACCTGCAACGTGGATCCTATCTTAAACCAGATTAACCAAGTCAATCAAGCCCCAGATCACCACACAGATGTAATAATAAAAACTCCGATCAAA
Organism: Chamaedrilus cognettii; assembly: GCA_034695025.1. Classification (NCBI taxonomy): domain Eukaryota; kingdom Metazoa; phylum Annelida; class Clitellata; order Enchytraeida; family Enchytraeidae; genus Chamaedrilus; species Chamaedrilus cognettii. The sequence goes on from JAQIWG010000463.1 coordinate 4,238, forward strand.
CTTGCCTTACCTGATCTAAGTCGTCGCAGATGGACAACGTGAATGCAAGAGCAGACGACCGCCACACAAACGATCCACGAGTTAAATCCTGCCCTGTACATCTTGCAATATTGAGAGTGTTCAAACGTCCAGAGTCAGTGCACGAGCGAGCCTAGGACCGTCATTCATGTCCGTGGCCAAGCAATTAACATAATTCACACTCAAGTTTAAACGATTAAACGTGCAAATATTCAGAAACGTCTCATAATCCTCCTTCTGATGTAGATCTAACTGCGTTCGCGTTAATGGAGCAACTGAAGCAGCATTAGGTCGAATACTTCTAGGTCAGTGCCACCGGATATAGAGCCTATACCGATACGACGATACCCGATGACAGGATATCAGATGCCGCGATTATACCAAATGATCTGTCTGCGGTTTGCGCTTATAATCCTGTCAGAGGAAGGTAGAAATAAAATCCATCAACTGAAGAAATGTCGCGTCACGTGGAAGGCTGAAAACAGAAATAAAACTTTGAACACCTCGCTAACTTGTCACGAATATGATGTAAAATTACCCGTTCAATATCTAATCTCTGATTAAACCATTGGTACAAAATAAAAGAAACATTTTAGATAGTAACATTATTTGCTTAGCCTACGTTATTAATTTAGTGTCGGGCGCGCTTACAGCAACTTTATATTTCACTAATATCGTGCCTACGCAAGGCTATGCTGTAGCAGAATGCCTTGCAACAGTTAAGGCTTTACCCTTTTTGTCAAAGCAAAGTAAATGTGGCAGCGACCCAAAAAACCCTTAACCGACTGGGTTTCACATTATTCCTCCATTCAGCTCAAATCTAACGGTTATCATGTAGAATCGCCACTTTCACTGATAAATGCGACGAATAGTCTATTTACGACCGACATTGAGTGCATCTACGAATCTGACACTGACAGTTCGTGCGAACAGGGGTAAACTATCGCCGAGCTACAATGGTGTCGAGGGGAGGGCATCGCCAGCCCTCGGTCAATACAACACACGCGTGACGACTCAATGGTGACGACAATGCAAGAAAAACTTATTAGTCTCAAGCATTGAGGCAACATGCGAGCGTTCATTCTAAGCCTACGACACAGAGGCGACTCGCAGAGCTAGCGTTGATATCAAACTAATCCAAACTGATACGAGCTGACGCTGTACTAAACTATACGGTGGGGACTACATTGTATGCTTACTACAGTCTAGGCGTGAGTCGCCAGTCGTCGTTCACGTGCGAAGCTACAATGTAATAACAGCCGCTGTTCTGAACACCTTTAGAACTCGAGTTGGACAGCGGCCAAAACGCGAGTGAAGCTGCTGCACGTAGCCTCGGGCTGCCTCACGTGGGGAGGTCGCGGGGGTTAGAGCCTCCCAGTTACATTTTTATACATGGATGGTTTCATTCAGAGGTATGAAAATGAGAACCGTCTCGTGTCAAATCCAAATAGCGTGCCTGTATCGACAAAATTGGTTTAGAATTTAGGGTTGTATAGATTATGGAATAAAGACAACATTGTTTATAAAATATAGTATCGCATGAGTATTACTAAATAAGTGATGCGCGATTAGGGTCTAAAGATTGGCCTAATGATGAATGCAATGAAATTGCATCTGTAGATTTTCTAAAGCAGGCTTCTCGTACATATTGTTTCAAAAATTAACATTATCGATGTTGAAAGAAATCTATGTTTTCTTCACCGTGCGTGCAACAGTTTCGATGCCCGGTGGTAGCTCAGCTTTGGGAGTTGTATCGTCGTTCGTATGTGGGCTATATTGTGTGACCCGCAGGCTGCGCACTGTTCTGCAACGACAGAGTTATTTCGCGTGCTATTGACGTCTTTATGGTTCTCGTCTGCTGAGGCTTAAAGGCTTTATGGCTTTATGGCACCGTTAAGGAATTAAGATATTGCTCGAGGACCGTCGGTTGAGCTTCTTTTTTTGAGGGAGGGAGGGTTTGTTGTGGCCCTGCAGCAGAACTCACGCGCGGGAGGGGGGACAGAACTTCTCTGTTGCTGAACTTACCAAAATCAATGCTTTTGTCTATTATTTCGGAAGAGTTTGTCATATGGGGAGGGGGGGGGGTGCATGGTTCCCTATCTTTAAACTCTTGCCGTTAAGCTAACTAAGAAAAATTAAAATATTTTTTTCTATTTCGGGGGGCCGTTTCAACCGCCAACCACCCCCTCCCCCCCCCCCCCCCAGTCTAATGACCTATGTTGCTGCAGAATTAAACTTATTTGAAAGAAAGTCTTTGAACATTAATTCACACCTTCGATGCGTTTATGATATCATGTATGTTTATTGGAATAGTCTGTGTTTTTGAACAAAAGTGCAAACCTCAAATATTGACATATTCTTTATCAGCGAGGGGATGAAAGAGATATGAAGCCATTCGCTATGGCACTATTGAACTTACTAACTCTGTTAATTTTTCTGCTCAGCTGGATTTAGTGTCGCTACTATAGTCGCAGAGTTTTGAGTTCTGACGCTTGAGGGTCGACATCGATGTTCAATCTTGTCTGCAAGTTTTGTGGACCGCAGCACAGTTCAGCGCGAAATACATGTAGTGTCCTTGCACGCCTTGGCATAGGGTTGATCAGAAGCGTCTTGCATGCGGTGAAGTAAGATAAGGCACCGGGCTATAATTATTATTACACAAAGCAACATAGGATTCGCACCTTTCACGCCATAAGCCTACACTGTATAGGTATCTCATATTTTATTCGAAATATTCTCTCTGCCATGTTAAACGACATTCATTTATTCAATACAAGAATTCCCACGGCTATACATTGAAGTAGGCATACGCCTAATAACACACCAGGGGCCTGTTACTCAAAACTTCTTAAACAAATTTTAGTCTTAAGAAATTCTTAAGAAAATCTCATGCAAATTTTAGTCTAAGTTATTGTAACTCCGCACCGCCACGGCGCTACTCACAATAAACCGAATGATGACGTCACGGTGATCGGCGGTTGCATTTTTTTTCAAATCTTTTTTAGGATTAAGTTTAGGCTTAAAGTTAGGGAAACTCTGAAGGCCGGTTGCTAGACTTCGATTTGAAGTGCGATTTTATTTTGTAGTCCGATTTAACCAATGAAAATATACGAAAGAATTGTATCGAATAATCTGTTCGGTTAATTCGGACTACAACATAAAATCGCACTTCAAATCGAAGTCTAGCAACCGGCCTTGAGAAACGGACTCCTACCTTCCATTGTGGTTTATTTCGGCGAAAATCTTAACACGACTATCGATCACCATCATGTCAGAGATTGCCCTACCATACATGTATGTTAAGTTCTCGTAGACTTAAGCTGAAAATGAATTCATCTCCATTTATCTGCATTTAACATTCAATGATCACTTATTACTGTAGAGTGTGGCTCAACGCCTATTCGACGGGTCAATGGTAGCCAGCCTGCGTCACTCTGTTTAATGGGAAACGTTCCCCGAGGAAAAACGGGAACATTGATTGGCAAGGTGGCAAAAGCGCACAAATAACTTGACAGTCTATAGCCCGAGGCAAAATATGAGTCAACTACGTGTATGCATGTAGGTATGAAGTCTAATAGTTTGGCGCCAACATTAGCGCCTTCATGACTACGTTGCATACCAACCAGGGCCTATTATAGCCTACAGTAACTGTGTGCATGTAGACATTTAAGCTTACACGATATTACAAAGTTAGTTAACCAACAATCATACATTATATTATTACAAAACTACGCGTAAAAGTATGAAATTCGAACGCGTTTCATAATTAATTGCGTGAAATGCATAACATTAGTAGCCTATACAGAAAAGTATTATTTAAAAGTTTATTGCGAATCAACGCAGTCTTGCAGTTCTGCAGACACAGACATTGTAACATGTAGCCTATACACGGTGCGTCAAAGCAGAACGTTACCCCCTACTTTAATATTTCACTATGTAGGCCTAAAGTAATAGATTGATGTTCGAATAGGAAATGATATTACTGAATTATTTAAAAAGCAAGGGCCGATGAACTGATGATAAAAGTTGATGAACGGTTTCTATTGGTTTTCTACATGCGGAGGTGACTGCTTTTTCACTCGCCCATCGCTCATGTACAATAATATATATGCAATACAAAATATATCATAGATAATTTAATTGCGTCGATACACGTTTTCCAAAATTCACAACTGAATAAAGCGCTTTGTAGGCCTAGTGAACGGGGACTACATAATACACATATTCACGATGCGACATCCAAACGAAAACAGGCAACCACAGAACGCAACAATAGGATAGATGCATAACAAGAACGCTATAACATGTCCGAATACATATACGTTACACTACACGCGCAAATGTTACAGTGATGTCCACGAGTTATACGCACTTGCTTGTATGCATACAACAGGATTTCCATAAAAACAAAAATGGGCCAAAATATTAATGTGCCATTGCGCGCATTGCTTGAAATCAAACGAGCAACAGTTCTACATATAACATGATCAGTTACGGACAACAAATATAAAAACAACAGTGGACATTGAGGCTTCTAGAAGATAAAATATTCTCCTGCAATCTGGTCACATATGACAAAGCGCTGTAGGAGAAGATGCTCTGTTCACATGCCACGCCCACTCCTTTATGACACAACTGTCAATCATCCGCACAACAAAATATTATTTTCTTTTAAGTTAGCGTTAGAGCAAGTATATAGGGTTACGGCTAGGTTAGGTCGGAATAGCTTATGGTTAGGATTTAGTTAACCATAGTCAAGGTTGTCAAAGTTACATTCCAAAGTGGGCGAGATACGTTCACAGGGCAGCTCCGCCTGAAGCCGCTTGTAAAAATCAGGCCTACATGTATAGTAAGTAGGCTGATAGAAAGTCGACATATACACAGTGACGGCAATCCAGTAGGTTACTGCTACTGCATTGTCGTTTATCAAGGTTTTAGCACGCTATCAAATCCACATTTATTTCATTTCATGTGACATATTAATGGACACAATAGTTAAAACATCATTAAAATAAAGAAATCTGCCTAAAAGACGATTTCGCAATTTCCTTTCAAAGGCAGTCAACTTGAATATATGGCTCAAAAGTTCATGTTATTATTTTGTATTAAATTTTATATAAAAAATCTTGTTTATTCATATTGCATTATTGCAGCATTTTTTAAACCACAAAGTTCATTAAAAGCATCAGAGCAACGTCATTGAAAAAAGCATTAAATAAATTGGTGAGTTCATGTTCCAAATTTTCTCACAAAACACAACAAGTTACAGGAACGCCAAAAGCCTAACTTCTAACTATGATCACACACAAAACAGAAACGATTATAGCACGGATTTGAAAAATTAAACTGAGAAAGAGTGCATCAGTATTGAGAAATGTAGGGAGTTGAAGACACAGTTAGGTTTACAATACACTACAGGTTCTCAGATGCATTCATTATTTATTCAATCAGCATAATACACATCTATGATGTTGTCATGCACAACACAAACATCTACAGATACATCACACATGTCAATAGTTTGTGGAAGTCAAAGAACTGTAACGAGATTGTGTTCAGTAATTAATAGTGATTGTAATTCAATACATTTTGCATCGCTCAATCTCAGTTTAGTAAAAATCTACCGCTAAAAACCATTTTTCAAGATGGTATCAATCATTAAAAGAAAACTTAGGCTTACTATATATCTGTGTTTCTTAAAAATTATTTGACGATTACCATAATCAAAAATTTAAGCTAACAACAAATTCTAAAATAATAACAAATTCACAAATTATTTGACATAAACACGCATCCCACCACAAAACACCATCAAATGAAATCATTAGCCAACACTCACCCACCTTGTTAATAAAACAAAACGAACGGGATACAAGCAAATATGCTCATACTATCATTCTTCATAGATAGCATTAAAATTTTACATAATTTACACCATCACGCAAGGCATCAATGTACAAGCCATTACCCTGAGGCTGGAAGCAATATGGAGCTCATTCTATAATGCCTTTGGGACGAATGTACATAACACTACACGCACACTAATTTAACAACTACACCAAAACACTCAAAGTTACGACCATAAACTGATTTCTGCTTAGTTACAACTCATTTGTGCTTTATATTATAAAATACAAACTACGACAAAAGACAAACTGTAGGTTTAACATGTTACACGCGACGACATGCAGTGAAACGATAGATGGTTAGATGCATGCTTAGTAGATGTTCTTGACCTTAGATAATTCTACTACATCTCAGTATTTTATCGATTCGTTTAACACACAAATTTTAGTTATAATCAGAAAGTTTTGTATAAAACATTATCTCAATTAATTACGGCATTAATACTCGCTGCAGTTAATTAAGTTAGAAGAATATTAAATGAATTGTGAACACACAATACACTTCATTGTTGGCTTCAGAAGCAAACATAGTTGTTTCACACAGGGTCTACAGTGAAGATAATATTACACAGAAACATTGTCATGCAGTAACTAAATACTCATCATATCGCAATGTCTTAACCGTTCAGTGCAAAATCCATTGACTATGTCTTTACAATAGCGTGCTTATTCATCATTACTTTCAAAGATGTCACAGGCAATGCTAAAATTTTAGACAAAACTCAAGACATAAATTAACTTATGGCAAAGTTGTTGCGTGGCTTTAAGCATCACGATGTAACATTTTTAACTTCACAAACGTAGTAACCACGGCTAATACTCAACTCCACATATTAGAAAAACTATCGTAACATGCAGTTCAGACATAAATCCTTGACACTAATAGATCTGAATCAAAGATATAATTACGACGACCAAATTTCCCTGAGAATAGTGAATAAATATTTGGTGGTATCCAAAGCTACTGTCCTCGATGACAATAATTTCTTTCATATGTCCTCCCAGTTCAAGTAGCAATAAGAATCTATTTCGCGCATTACAAAAAGGCTAAAATGATGTTCGGAGCCTAAACAGCGGAGCAGGCTGTCTCGTTCGTTTTCAAACGGTGCCGAGCTTTGGGTGCAGAGTCATTTTGTAATGGAGCAGGCCGAGCAAGCGCAGCTCCGGCATGTACTGGAAGAGCATCTCCAGGCGCCTGTCTGGAGCTTCGCAGTCAGCTGAAAACCGAAAAATATTGATTACACTTGGGATCGTTTAATAATACCTCATTGGTTTGCTGCATCATAGTGAAGAAGATAAATGATGAAAATGGCTTCAAAATAGCGCCATGCCAGACAGACTCGTCGAGGCTCGCTGAGGAGGAGGCTGGAATCCACTCCAGCCTCCTCCTCGATCTGTCCTCGACGACAATAATTTGCGACTTTGCGACTGCAACTTTGCTTAGCAAAGCATCCATGATGTGCCAAGCAAAGTCACAAATCGCAGTTGCAAAGTCGCGAGTCGCAGTCGCAAAGTGCATTTTAAGTAAAGTATCCGACTAGGGGTTAACTCTAGAGCGAATTTAAAACATGACGCATAATGCTCAAAAAATTCTGAAATATGCAAAAACAAGGTTTTTTAAATTAAAAAAGATAATTCATGTAAAAACAATTACAGAGTGATTATTAAACTCCCAAAACTCTTAGTCAAAGATTTTATAACTAGTTAAGTTAATAAAATAAATAGGATATTGAACTACGGCGATAATATTATCCTATAAAAATACTAAACTGTCTTTATAAAGAGGTCAATAAATATTAGGCTATTTAAGAACAAACAAACGTCAATGGATTAAAACTTCCATAACAGATTTACATAAGGACAACGCATGAATAGTCAGATTTCATGAAACAAGGTCAAAACGATAAAATTGTCATGAAATACAGAAACTTAACAGAAGCGCATAAAATAACGAGTAGTCACTTGCATCGTCCATTTGTGTAGTCTCGGAAAGTCTTCAGGATTACCCTCTGATACTGCTCAATTAAGTCCGATCGAGTCAAGCCAGGATAATCTGAAATTATTTCACTTGACATTCAGCAACAAACAAATTATAAGCATCAGACACATAACATACAACATAAGAAAATAAATCGATTTTTGCACATATTCATCTTATTTTATCACACTATATAAAATGCCATCTTCCAACATTGTTAATTCAATACAATAAAAAAAAAAACAACGAAAATGGAGCTACAAAACTACACTCAAACAAATCATTGGATACTCAGTTAAGTTTTACATCACAAAATATCTGTTCAATCAAACCTTACAATACTTATCAAATAAATCAATAAATCTTATCAACACAAACACAACCATTTAAATACTGATGAAAATTTTATCTCAGCATATGAAATCTACACAATCGGATCAAAGTACACACAGCGCAAGGAAGATTACAACTAAGATCTAAATTTTTACAAGACACGACACTGAATTAAAAGACCTAAAAGCAAAGAAGATGTACACACAATGCAAAGATCTAAATACAGAGCAACGAACCCGTCGCAAAGATAATGAGATTGTTGAGTAGCGCCGCCTCCACTGGATCTATCCTAAGGTGCGCGATCTTCTCGGCGTAGTCGATCAACTTCTCCTTGAAGGGATCCTTGGTCGCGCCGTACTTGAAATCGCGCCAGGGAAGGAAGTTGTTGAACTTGCGGTCCTCCTGGTTGAACCAGCTCAAGGCCGCGACAAGGATTCTGCTCGGGGACTGGCCCAGTGTGATGAGGATCTTCTGGTCCTTTGCGGCAAACGACGTGAACCCTGAAAATAGTGGAAATATTTGTGTAAATCGATCGCTTAAAATTATGACGAAAAAATTATGAAAAAAAAAGAGATGTGATTTGAAGATCAGAATAATAAAAACACGTAGGCCCGTTGCAAATTTGTAACTCTTTCAAGCAAAGATTAGTTACTTTTTAGATACAAAGATAATACCTCGAAATAACACATTAAACATAACATTTAACATTAAATTAAACCAAAAGCAATACCAGCGAAGCACACAGGTTAATATCGCTTCAAAGCACGACTAACATCTGCGTCCAGAAAGCATGAGCGGAGCAGTGTTCATACCGGGTAGATGTTTGAAGTAGGTGACTGAGGACATGGTGTAGACGGGGACACATTTATTCTGTATCCACGTCGATAGTTGTGGCGACCGCTCTTCTGGTGCACACTTTGACAGCCAGTTCTGTAACACACAACACACAATGGGTTTATCGGCAAAAACACATGTGATATTCAAGAAATCATGTGATATTATACAGCAGAACTGATTTTCAAGGCATGATGAAAAACAGAATTTTTGTATACGACATTTACTAAAGAATAAAAGATAGCACGATAAACATGAACACAGACAATGCTCCTGGCTACATGTTCAACTCTTTAATAATTATTTTAGTGATTTGTTAATTACTTGTTTTTAGAAACCAACAAGCCTACTTTCTGTTATTCACAGCCACATTCATAGTTTTCATGGTGAAAAATCAATCAAAATAATTTTAACAGAGCACTTTCTTTCACACAAGTTTTAAGATAATCTAGTTTAATCTAATCTTCTTTAAGTTGAAATAATCCAGAATCAAACCAAGAAACATTTAAAAATATCACAAACATTAATCTTAATAAAGCTCATTGTATTAATAACAAATTAAGCTACATTTTAAAATTTATCTCATTAGTTTTCTTTAAATTTCTATTTAATGCAATAAAGTAATTTAATTTAATATAGTACATCACGATAGTACATCGCTCTTACATCAAAGTCGCGCTTGAGTCGCTTGTTGACGTCGGTGCTCGCCTGCACAAAGTTTGTGTATGGCGTCACGAACCGCTGCATCACCTCCCAGTTGTTCATCCCCACCTCCTCGTCGTCTCCTGGCAGACTGATGTTCCTCCAATAGCGGCTGCTCTCCTCTATCTGCTCCCGCAGCGTGATCCCGCTGTCCAGCACAAAATCGTCCTCGGCGCTGACGACAGGGGGAGACTGTGTCTCGAAGCCGCTGCCCATCGTGCTGCCAATGCTCGTGATCCAACTCTCGGTTGCATCGATGATCGTTTCCGCCTCTGAAGGATGCGATGCAGATGTTCTATCGAAGGCTTTCGATGCGGCCGCGGCGGCAGGCAGAAGTTCTGATTTGATAAGCGTCGACGAGGTGTCGACAAGCCAGCCATCCGCGAATAGATCGCCGTCTGTTCCTTGACCGTAGTTGGCGCCAACGCCGCTGACGTCGGGGGAAATGTTATTAAGGGAGGCACCAAACTGACTTCCCATCTGCTGCCCGACATCAGACGCTTCGGATGTCTGACATGAACTGAAAGCGTTGTCATTCGTCGATGAGAACTGGTACAGGTTTTGCGACCGAAACTTCTTTACAACGCTCACTCGTCCGGCTGAGTTGTCAGAGTTGAGGTAGTTGGTAGATGTTTGATATGCAGACAGTCCACTGAGTTGGTCACTTAGGGTTGTCCCAGCGATTGCAGTCCTTGGGAAGAAATCGCTAGAACCCTGGAGGCCATCGTTGTCGTTGCTCATATACAAGTTGTTATTGCTTGACGCGCCAAGGGAGTTTGTGGCTTTGGCCGCCAGCGCGGAATACACCTTATCGAAATCGAACGGTTGAACCAAACCAGCGGACGACTCGTCGCCTCCTGATTTACCGAGCAGCAAGTCGTCAATCACATCGCTTGCATTCCTCCCCACACCACCCCCTCGCGCATCAAACTGATCAAACTGCGCACCCACTCGATTCAAACGCTCGCTGGTGTTCGCTTGCTGATAGGTGATCTGTCCGCCGCTGCTGATAGTCGAGGTGTTGATATGTGGAATGTTGCCGTTGTTGCTGCATCTTACCCCCGCCGGTAGTAAGTCGGCAAGTTTGGTCACTGGGGGAGAGGGCCGATTGAAATGCTCGCGGATCGTCTGCAGATGTCGCGCCTCCCCTTTGTGCCTTAATGCCGCAAGATGGCCCCCGATGTCGTACCCCGCGGCCAATCCAATCCGTTCCCCATCCCCGCCCACCCACGCTCTCCCCAACCCATTGATAACTTCCGGTGAGGAAGTCGACAGTATCGACCGACTGCTGTCCGAACTCCCGCTCCGTTCCGTAGCCGACACGCTTCCTGCAGACGGCGAGTACTGAGAGTCAGTCTGCGACTGCGCCGACTGGTAGCCCTCAGACGTGTGCATGCGCTTGTGCGACGGCTCGAAGTGGTCGGCGCGAAACCCCGCGTCTGTGTATCCGTGCTTGAGGCCGACGAACGCGTCCTGAGACCAGACGATCGACTTGGACACGGCGGTGGAGGGGTCGGCGATGTGAAACGAGTCGCGCGGTGACGTGTGCTTGTGTCGCAAGGAGTCAAAGTCGGGGTGAGAGGGGGGAGAGGCGTCGGAGGGGGGGATGTGGGAGTTTGTGCTGAGGACGCGCGCTGCTGCTACTGCTGCTGCGGCCTTGAGCTGCGAGCTCTGCTGCTGCTGCATGCTGCTGATGCTGCTGCAGTCGGAGGAAGAAACCTTGGACGGACGACCCATCTGGATGGCTGATAAACGCAATAACGCTCAGTTGTGAATTATTTCAAAAACATTCACATTATAAAAAAAGCTTGTTGACTATAGAAAATTTGTGATAAAATATGACATACGACACTTGAATTAATAAAACGAGTAAAAAATAATCATTGAAAAATTAACATATCCTAAAGTATTGTATAGAAATAGAATATAACTATTCACACAACTTGAACTTGTAAAATTGTTTTCATCAAAGAAGCCTACACAATTAGAGAATATGAATTGCCCTTTCTCTATCCAGCAGAAGGCAAGAAAGCAAGCCACAGCACGCACAGTTTAGCGACAATATCGATACGTTAACGATAACAAATCATTATCATTGATCTATCTTTATCAAGATTGCAAGACAAATTGCCCGCAGTTCTACTGCAACAGTGCGGACTGCCAGGACCCTCAATAGAAACTAATAATAAAATAAAACCCTCACCCTCGCGCGACATGCCAACGCGCAGACAGGTGCGGTAGCGGCAGTAGCGACACGCGTTGCGCGTGCGCGGGTTGATAACGCATGTCTCGCCCGTCTTGCACGAGTACAGGTGACTCTCCTTGAGACCGCGTCGGAAGAACTTCTGCGGATCCAACAAATGATTGATGATCTAGCAGTGTTATCAATAAACTTCTGCATAATCAACGAACGACTGATTATCCAGCAGTGTTACCAATAAACTCATTGTTTGAAATTGACATCTCTAGTGGTTGCTGGCGCAGGAATGATTGCACAATCTGAGTTAGTCTCATTGGTGTCTCCCATGTCGTGAATCAGTTTCTTGATTTCAGCGTTACGTTAATTGTATGCTTTTATACGGTTTTTTTTTTTTACATGAATAACGAAGTTCTTTTTATTGAATCAACTCTCAATCTGAGAGTTGATGATCAGTTGCTTGATCATCAACTCTCAGACTTTTGATTATTTATCTATCTTTTAACTAGTCAGAAACTGATTGAAAAGATTTTCATTTTGATCAAAAACCAATCTAGTCGGACAAGAAATGTTGACCTTTGTGACTTTCGTATAAAACAAAAAGTCAATGAAAAATAGAAGAGAAAACTAAGACATAAAATATCGACAGGATAAGAAAATGAATCTTCACCAACCAAAAAATCAAGGAAAACTTGCGAATCACTTATGAAATCACAAAATCTAAAGACTACCGGTACTTATGCTAAAATGTACTCTAGTCTTCAACGCATCCGTAAAAAATTAAAAATAATAATAATAATTGTCAAATATGAGCATTAACCAGAAAAAGTTTAATCTGCTACCTAGCACCCCTCGTAGGTAATAGCTTCAAAGTGGATCCCTTCAAGATTACAATACAAAAGTTTAATCTGCTACCTTGCACCCCTCGCAAGTAATAGCTCCAAAGTGGATCCCGTTGGCGACGTCCTGACACACAACGCAGAGCTGCTGCCCGTCACTCAACTTCACCTGATCCGGGCGCACTGTGAAATAGGTATATCCAATAAGCAAATTTAAATACGCACAACCAAAAAGTAAATAAATCATGGCAATTGTTTCTGCTTCAAGGCCTAATCAGAGCGGTAGTTTATCAATTCATCCATGGCGTGCTCTAAAAAGTCTTCAATTGTAAAGGCGTTAAGCGGCAGATTTACTGTATGCCACAGCTTTATGGGGCATCAAATCGCATTGCTGTAACAACTTCATCCTCTGAGTTAGATTCGTTATACCACGTTCGAGTCCATAATATTTATTTGCATAGTCTGAGGAAAACAATGCCCCAAAAATTTAAGCAATATTAAGACTCAATTAAAAGTTGGCAACTCCATCAGCCTAAACGTTAACAGGCCACATGAGCATTGCCAATGGTCGTTGACCTTGTTGCAGTCACAGGTTCACAGCAGTACAAAGTCATAACGATGGGTAACACTTAGTTTCACCAAACTGTGTTACTCAACAGGACGCCTACAATCAACCTGTCATAATCAAATTACCCTCCCATCCGCACTGGGTTTTGGGCACTGGGTTTTGGGCGAGGTCAACATTACTTGTACAGCACAAGTGATGCTGGCTTGATTTCGCAGTTTACTAACCTTACTCAGAAGCGAAGCCACATTCATACCGGAACTGGCCCTTACATAAAAATGACTTCCACTACTACGCTGTGTGGTCCTAAGTCTAGATAAACAAAATTACTCTAACGCTCAATCTGAGAATGCTTTGATCTTCACAAACCAAAAGCTTTCCAGCGGAGAGAGTTCAAAGAAACTGGAAAAACATTGGCATATGATTTGAATTAAAATCCACAAGAGATTGGTGGGGTACCTTTGCGAATCATGCCGGCGGCTCTGCACTTCTGGAAGCGACAGTACTTGCACTGGGTGCGGCTGGACACTGTGATCTCACAGTCCCTGTTACTCTTGCAGGCGAATGAGAACTGGTCTCCAGCGTAGCGAAGGAAAAACGTCTGCATGTTCAGTCAACATCACATTTTTCACTAAATTTGGTGAACGTAACTAGTCCGTGGTGAGACCACACAATTACACTCTTCTGTCCCGTGCTACTATTTATATACACGTGTTTATTACTATTATGTGTTTTCCCGTCAGAAGACAGAAAGAAATCGATTACATCAAAAAAGAAATAAAACTTAAACTACAATCAATCATACACCAGGCAATAAGTAGATAATAATGTAGTCACATCACAAAAAAATACACTGATGTACATGTAGCAGAACTGCGAGTAGACTGTACCGCTATTATAGGACGAATTTAGACTCGAAAGACACATAGGTCATTGCAATATCTTAGCTAGTGACCATGTTTGATTTACGTTTTATGTCTTAAGTTCAACTGCAACTATGCTTACAGAGCCTTCAATATAATTGTTTTAATTTCTCCCATAACCATCATTACTTATTGTGGACTCTTTATGTTGCTGGAAAATCCGCTCTAAACCACATTGCACTGTGTTGAACAACAAATGTCATTCAATGATCAAGCTTCCTAGCATATAATAAAAGAACGACAGTTTCAGTCATGACAATTTAGAGTAGCTCTATAATAGCAGGCCAGCTCATTAGCCTGAGCGGAGCAATATCGTTGTTCGACCAGACGCTGCAAGACATCGAGGTAAACATGTTTTTGAACCAAGGTATTGGGATTTATTGCTCAATTCTCAGTGGCACTATTGAATGTATGCGAAGCTCTCAGTATTGGTCTTGTGAAACAGATCTACGCCAAGAAATAAGACATTTAATATAGATTTAGCATCGATCCAGAAATCAACGTGCACATGATTGGGGCTATATTTATTATTCACATGCGATTTGCAGTTTAGACCCTAGGCTGCAAGCAATAGCGGATCCATGGAGGGCGGCAATTGCTCCCCCTCCCAGAGATATTTTCTCTTAATTGTACTCCAAACGATGATGGTCACAAGGCTCTTTTCTTCATTTTGCCTCTAATTCTGTGCCAAAACAGAGTAATCGCCCCCCCAGCCAAAAAGTCTGCATCTGCCCCTGATGGCAAGTGCACAAAGGCTAAGCGCCTATTTTTAGATGTTCAGAGGAGATTCTAAATATGATCCATCAAATGATCTGATTAATTATTAAATTAACACCTCAAATCAACAACTTGGGCTACTGGACTAAGGTCTGATTTCGTAATGTGAGCTAAATAGCCATCGATAACAACAGGGCTATCAACAAGGCTGTCTGCTATGTAGAGCAGATGGGCTATTATAATGTTAAAAATCAGTGAAGCTGTGAAATCAGCAAGTGCCATACAGCCTTGCATAGAAAATTTGGAGTCCCTTATTTTTTTGCTTAGGCTGACATTGATTTTTTTTTTTTTTTTTTCCAACAGCAACACACACTGAATATATATTCCACAAAGGTGCGCCTTAAAAATAAATAAATAATATGGAATAGCTCGTGCAATTTTTAAGTTTAAAGATAGGTGTCGTACAAAATACAAAATCAAGTGAAATACAAATCAAGCATGTAATGTAGTTATCACTGGAGGATGCTATTTGCAAATTAACAACTTATCATAGCTTCAAACATGTTATCAATATGCCTGAACCCCAAAAGCATATAACATTGGCTTTTTCAAAAGCTATTTTGTTAACTGAATGCTAACGAAACGCTACGTAGTTTGAAATTTTACTAATTTCAAAAAGGCTCATCATTTGCAGAAACTAAGGTATAGCCTTAATGTAGTCTTTACAAATACCTTGTAGACCGACGGAATATATTCTTCATTAATTATTTAAACATCATTTATGATGTTTAAAAACATCATAAATGTTTTTTATCATATTATATATCATTTTATATATTAAAAATAAAATTATTTTATATATCACTTTTATCATAGTGCATCAATGGTATTATATGGAGAGTGGAAAATGAAACTGGAAAAAAACCTCATCTGTCAAAAAAAGTTAAACTGATATTATTTAAAGAATGGAAACGAAAATTAAAGTTAAATGAAACTTAAATAAAACTGAAATAGTGCCATAATGACTTTGAGAAGTATCATAGAGCGGCATTCACCTTGCACGGCACGCAGACGAGTGCGCCGAAGTACATCCCCGTCGCCTCGTCCCCACACACCTTGCACTTCCCCGCACTCACCCGCACTTGCTCCACGCCCCCCGCACCGCCCATATCCCCCAGCTCTCCCATCAGACTACTCGCCATTCCCCCGCTGTTCATCATCATGCTGGTCGTCAAGCTACTCCCCATCACGCTACTCCCCATCACGCTACTCCCCATCACACTGTTCGCCAGGGTGTGCGCCAGACTGTGTGCCAGGGTCATCCCGTTCCCCCCATATGTGCCAAACTGACCCCCGAGTCCCGTCTGGACGCTGCATCCGCTCGGACTCAGCTCCAGGGACACGAGTCCGGCAGAGTCTCCGCCCGCCCCGGAGTGCTGCTGGAACAGCGGGCCGAGTCCGAAGGGAGAGTCCTGCTCCATGAGGTCATTGATGACGTCACACTCGTCCTTGATGGACCCGTCCATCATCTGGCACTGGATCATCGCTTGGTGCTGATTGGCAGAGGAGTCCATGGCCTGACACTGAATCATTGCTCGGCGCTGATTGGACGCGGGAAGGCGGGGTTTGGATGGGCATGTGGGGCTGAAAGAATGACAATGACACAGTTAGAATAATTGAATTAAACGCACCGCACCGCACCGCACCCGGACATTGCTTAAGGAGGCTATGCAAACGTTTCCTAGACTGGGCAACATAGCGAATGCTGGCAAATATTGGTTTAAGGGAATATAAGGGTACAATGTATATGTCACTGACAATCTATACAGCCTCATGTGCATCGTGCTGGTAATCAAACATATGCAGTCAAACGGCATCACTTACCTCACTGATTAAAAATTACCTGGTCTCCATTCCGTTTAACGACATCGTAGGCTATATCGTGTAATTGCCTTCAGAGTAAAACTGCTATATCACATTTAAAACCACTAAAACAATTAGCGCTTTTTGAAGTCATACAGATTTGGGTGTATTTTCATTCAAACGCCAATCGTCTAATTAGGTTGGGCTTAAATATTTGTACGGTATCACGTGTAGCATATTTTTGGAATCAAATGAATGAGGTTCACAAATAAATATCTGCTACAAACAGCTAAATTTGCGGCGTTTTGCGTGAAAACGCTTCATTCATTGAGAGATGCGTCTCGAAGTAGCATAATCACTATCAATGGGTTTGTGACATGCCGCATGAAAGGCTCTTGCATGATCTATATAGGCATTGCCTAGCCAGTGCTGCCTGCCAAGTCATAACATATACCAATATGTTATGGTATTACAACATATATACAACAAGATTTAAATCTATAAATAGCGACACAATATACCGAGAATTTCTCCCAATTACCAAGAATAAACGTGACAGATCGCGATATCTTCAGGTGCATGTGTGTAGTCTTCAGTTCTATCGATCTACAATCAATCTGAGATAGACGGTCTACTATTAGCAGTCAGTAGATAAGTAGTTAATCACATCGCTTCTCGCTCAGAGTGTATCTTGAAGCAAATACTGAAAGAAATCTCCGATTGGCGAAACCTCGAATGTGCAAGCGCCTCGATGATTGGAACTGGGTAATCAACAACTCGCTTGTTTTCAGAGCAAATAAGGCATAGTAGCCCATGGCTTACGATGCAGCGACACAAAGTTAATAGGCGACTGTATGACACAGTTCGGTGACACATATGGCGATATATTGTCACCACTTCATCGTCTGATCAATGTGACCATTAGGCTCTCTACAACGGAGTCCTGCTTTAAATTATTTAATCTCAACGATGAATTAGCACGACGGCTCCGCTATTAATTACTATTATGCCCCCGCCATTCAAATAATGTAGGCTACTGTACTAAGTAGCGACTAAACGGTAGCGTGAATCGGCAGCAATGGCAGAAAATAAATTTGTCTAAAATGCCATCGAGAACCACACATTGAACAAAATATTTTGCTGAGGGATGAACCAAACTCTGGGCTTATCTAGGCCCCAGTTAAGAATGACAGGCGATATGAATTAAATTGAATTGTGAGTTGTGACACGCAGCATCATTAATTGTATCAGTTCAGTCACGCAGGTTCAACTATAGCCTCAATAGAAACCGTTATTCAAACCAATATCATTATCTTGAATCTATAGGATAACAGGTGATTTTGAAAACCATTATTGAAGCCCATACATATCTTGAATCTACAGGATAACTGGCGAATGGTGATTTAGCTCCAGATAATGTTTTTAGCTGATCTGCCTAATATGTTCAGTTGACAGAAAACCGGTCCACATTCAATACTCCACGTGGGTACTGAATAGCAGCAGACGCCATATTACCTGTCAACCAGTGTTATATAGAAAGTGCAAATATAGCTTTGTGCAATGAAACATGCCCACACATTCCTCCCAGGAGGACCAAGTCGAGCTCGAGCTCGGTAAGAGATTGCTGTCATTTTGAGCGTGTACTGTAGACTGCAAGAGAGCACTTGAGATCGGTGTTATTCACAAGTTGTAACAGATTCCAAGAAATTGTTGTTTTATTAACCAAGGATCCAAGATTAGTAGAATCAACATAAATTTTGTTACTGCCTGCGCCTTCAGCTCTCTGTCTGACTGTAGATGGAGCATGCACGCATCACTAACGTATATTCATATAATACGTTATTATATAGTATATTTTTATTTCAGACATTGGCATATAAAAGATATAAAATATATACAGTGATATTCGACACTTGCAGGCTTGCCATCATCATCACTTTACGTTCTGGGTAATCAGTTACAATTCTGTTGAAAATCAGCGACATTAATGTTCATGTCTGAAGTAGTTCAGTGTCACGAAAAGAGAATAAGACGTCTTTGCATAAACTTCAAGCAGGTCAATCGACTGTTTGGTATAACTAGCCCCTGCCAGCAGCCCCTGCCAGCAGCCCCTGCCAGCAGCCCCTGCCAGCAGCCCCTGCCAGCAGCCCCTGCCAGTGCCCCGCGAACCTTATTCCCGTAACCCATAAGACCCGCAGCCCTTCTTCTGGAGCCCACAAGCCCCGTAGCCATTTTCCTAGGCTGATAGTTTAAAACAAACTCTCAACGTCCAGGCCGATCAGCTTCGCTAAAGATCTTCGCGACGTTACAATCACTGTGAGCGCCAGTGAGAGGCTTATAGGGACAGACCCAACATCCTAAATTAATTAAATGGTAGAATGCATAATAATCTACCATAGAGGTTTACAAGTTAGAACCTAATAAAGCATACATATAGTACTCCAGACTACTAACATATAGTATCTTCTAGCCTACTGAACAATTGCTAATCAAAAACAAACTCCTCTTGAACCAGGCCTACTTGTCAGTGAAGTGGACTAAACCCTTTGTCTATGAATCGACAGGGGCCAAATCTTAGCTGAGCCACGACGACAAGGAAAGCGCATCAAGCCAGCCCGCCGTGACTTTACTGCAGCACGGCAATCAGTGTTGACCGAGTGAACAAGCCTCTGCTGTTATTGCAAGAGCGTCTGCTTGGAAGTTGACTCAGCGATTGCACTGAGAAAATAATGTAAACAGTTGCTGCTGGCTGAGCTTCGGCAGTGTTGAGAGACCCTCGACAGAGTCGACTCAAATCTAACCTGCTTTGACTTGTCGCAAACCAACGATGGCCCTACTACTGATTTAATTGGGTGCAGATAGCGAATAAGTGTCACTCGATAGACAATTATAAAATTCCTGATGTTTGGTCCGGTTAATTTTTTTAAATAGTGCTAAATGTAGCATAAAGCTTTAAAACCACAATCATTATTCATCTCAAGATTTTTCTATGTTCTCTTAAATGCATAATTATTGTGAATAATGGAAACAGCAGTTCAATTTAGGCATTTTGTAAGTTTTATTGACTGCATTGTCAATTTTAAATCTGAGTGATAAAAGCGGTGCATTAAAATATAGCAATATATTCTCAGATTTTAGCTCATTAAAAAATTAAAAAGCTATACGCCTAAGATCTATTGTAGATTTTAGAGCTGGGTACAGTTGTGATTTCATGACAATGGAGTAAGTGCTAATCACTCAAATATTTTGAAATAGCTGCAGTTTGAACACCATTGACCCTATACTGATGGAGATAGGAGCAATCGTTCTTATTCCTCCCCAAAGCCGATGAGACATATCATCACATATGATTAACGCATACTGATGGAACCATTGATAACGCATTCTGTAAACGGATCAGGTTCGTTTCCCTCTCAATGCTAGTATTTTGATCCGTCCCGTTACTCACACACCAGATGCCAGGCAGCTCGAGGCAGGGAAGGCAATCACATGCCTGCGCATTAGCGGCTACCGACAACATCGTTGGCTTGGTCCGTTGGCAGGCGTGTAATGGAAGATAACTATGCCGCTGAAGGTTACCTGCCGCAGCCAGTGCTGCCACTCCAGCCAGTGCTGCCACTGCTTTCTCTAAAAGACCACCAGTTTTCAAAACTGACGAACTGCCACTGCAATATCTCTAAAAGACCACCAGTTAAGCTTACAGATTTTTTGGAAAAACAAAATGGCATCAGTAGGTTGCCACGTATTCTTTAAACAAAGCTTTTTCGAAACAAAATAACCTTTAAAACGATAAGAAAAGACGATTTTAAGACAGGAAAACCACCGTCGACTTCACAGAAATGAAAAGAGCACAGAGATGTAGGCGAAAGTTAATAAGTGGCAGCACTGGCTGCTGCAATAGCTGCTGCTGCTGCTGCTATTGTGAGCCATTTATAGCCGGCCCGATTCCAGAGAGCCATTTAGCAGAATGTGTCAATTCCAGATAATGGCAGAAGAATATCTGGCCTGGGCCTTAATTTCTGAGCAACCCTAGCCATGCACCGAGAGATGGTCAGCTTCAGATCTGTCAGATCTTTGCTTAAAATAGTAGGCCTTCCTCATCAAATGATCCATTATCAAAACTCTGCCAATTACGCAAAAATTCAAACAAAAGTTAACTATTTTTGGTAAGAAGAACACCAACAGCCAACGAGCTACTTTCAGCCGCTGGATATGGTAGCCTACTGCTGGAAGGACATTATCTTCTGTTTTGTTTACAGATCTAATAATACTTCAAAGCATCAACGAAAATACAGTCAAAATTTCAAGAGCTTAATTAATGACAAGATAGGAGCTATATTATAGCACTTTGAATTGTTTGAAAGATTACAACTAAATATACACAAATTCATTCATTCATTTCATTCATTTCAAATAAACATGAACAATAAAAAAATAGAGTTATTTACATTGCACAACAAAAAATATGAAATTTGAATAAAAAACCTCTCGCTACAACAATAATGAAATACCGATAGGTTACCTACAATACAGTTTGGTTATTATACTGCAAGCATGACACACATGGGACACTTTAAAAATGCATCAAATTTTAAACTCAATTGAACAACAAAGTAATTAATGGACTAGTCAGTA
Organism: Chamaedrilus cognettii; assembly: GCA_034695025.1. Classification (NCBI taxonomy): domain Eukaryota; kingdom Metazoa; phylum Annelida; class Clitellata; order Enchytraeida; family Enchytraeidae; genus Chamaedrilus; species Chamaedrilus cognettii. Next base: position 25,748 of record JAQIWG010000463.1, read on the forward strand.
GGTCCAAGTTTCACAAAGCAATCGCGTAGTCTCCACTGACTTCAGAATTTCGCGCTAACGAATGCTCTCTCAAGTGGTGGCAGATAAGAAGCACAAGTGTTTCCCAAAAACGAAGTCCACTGCTAGGCGATGTTTGTCAATAGTTGTCCCTAAGTACAACGGTAAATCACTCTATCACGTCACGTTTTGAGCTCGTGCCACAGGCCATCAAGAACGTAGAATATTCCCAGTGGGAGGTTAAACGTTTATTGCTTAGTAATAATTGCCAATCTTCATAAAGTGTCTTTGAGAACGAATAACAATAGCCTAACGCACAACCGCACACTTCATAATCTTGTAAAAACGGGGAAAGGGGGAAAGGCACAAGTTGGTCAATTATTATAGCAGCCATATTGCTTCTTGAATAAAGATAATGCGTCTTACCGGCCATCACGATACTCTCTATAATAAGTAGGCCTATCGCAAACACGATAAATTTTCATTCCCCGAATATTCTCTTCTAAATGACCCACAGTCTACAGCTGATTTCCTACAGTATTCTAATAAAAATTTATAACCAACATTAGAGAAGGCCTAGTCAAATGACTTACTTTGAAGCGTCAGATCAAAGTCTGAAAAACTGTGCTGGATTTAATCCTCAAGCGGTCTGCAAAAACGAACAGCATCCTGCAGTTTAAAATCTAAACTTTTGTTGGCACATTGCTTTGACATAAACTTTGACATTAATTAGTCGCTGTCAAGCGACATTTATCAATTATTGCCAACACTCAATCACGCATAAGCTTAACTGCGGTGTAGCCAATCGGACAGGAATTAGAAATAGATATAATTTATATCGCAAGATGCAGTGCTAGAGTTTAACAAACTGGACCAACGTTAATAATGTGACATCAGAAATGCTATCATAACGTGATTGCGATAGTCGTCAACAGAAAGAATCGGCGACTTGTGTTAACTAACATGAATGGGTGTGATCACTCCCATCGCACATACCTTTGTACAGCAGCGTGTTATAACGGTCGTATCACTCACATCGCGCGTGTCAAAAACGCAGAGAATCATTTCAGTTCAGACGATCGTTTGCTTATCCTCGCGCTCAAGTTTATTGATTATGGCCTAAGGTTCAGCAGACGTATACTGCACGATGACAATGTGTGCGCCGCGTCAATACGCCTCAGCACGGGGGGAGGGGGGGAGGAGGGGGTTAACCCGTACAGTTATATCCACGCGACACTCTAAAAAAGTCTAGAATCTTTGCTACAGTAGCGCAGTAGTCTAAACGGTAGAACCGAGCCCTCTCTTGCATTGAATGTTCTGAATTTTACAAGTCTGTGTTTCCAGCTTAGGATGAACTAATCCGTTGACGCCTTGAGTTGAGTAGTATTCGAGATGCTTGATCATATGATACCGCAGTTTATTCTAGATACTGGTCGGACTAGTGAACTCCAGGCTCAGCCAGATCAAACTACACCGTTTAAGTGAGAAGTCCAAAACATTAAATCATTGAAATCATCTCTAACCTTCGATCAGACGTTTTCCTGACACGTCGTCTCAAGACCACAGCACATTCAGTTTTCACAGACTCACCTTAATCCACTCCATGACACAGTTCAAATTAAGTAGATATCCTATTGGCAGAAAAATTACCGCGAAATATCCAGCGTAAAATGAATTGGCGTGGTTAAGTAGCCTATTAAGTGGCTAAGTAGCCTATCAGCCTATCACACCCGCCCACAACTAACGTGGAGCTGCTAGCGCTCAATGTATGCTGTGATGATAAGCCTCCAGGACATGAAGCGAGCTGACAGCCTGACAATTGGACCGCTCAACTCTTCTGCTGAAAGCAGGCCGCTACTCTAGTCAATAGTAACTGGGCTAGTAATACAACTTAGCTCGCCGACAAAAAAGAGGGCCATGCTGAACTGCACTGAACAACACGCCGCGTACTTGTACTCTCCATCCACAAGTACTCTCCATCCATCGGCGGTAATAAGGGAACCATGCTCGCAGGGCATTTTTTAACAGACAATGTTGGGGGAAATTTCCCCCCAGCCCTCATGAATTGCCCTCAGCACTTCGCCTTTTGACCCTCACTTGCGTTTTTGTCCTATGTTAGCCCGTGTTACGTTGTTTTTGTGCGTTTGCGCTATAGTAGGCGTTTCCGGAATTTAAAAGATATTGTTCGCTGTCAAACGGTTGGCTACTAAATCCATGCAGAGTCCATTTGCAATGCGCGAGTAAATGTAAGCCTAATCAAGCAATGGGCTTTCTGAAAATAGTTACACGTAAAACTGCCCCTTTCTAATAGAATTCCCCCAGTGAAAATTCTTTTTAAAATGCCCTGCGTGCCGGCGGTACAGTCAGGCAAACAATCAAGAGGCTTCAGACGAGTCTATACGCCAGATCGAATCAACAACATCGCGCCTGCAGCCGGCTAGGGGCGTCCCTGACCCGGAAAAAATGGAAAACGTAGAAACACCGCGCCTAGGGGGCATAGCAGCTGAAGCAAGCGCGGAGCAGACATACAAACGCCGGTTAAGCGAACGCGATTGAGGGAAGAGTTCCGGCTGAGCATTTGGCTAGTAGGCCTATCCTACTTTTTGCAGTGCTCATGAAAATCAGGATGACGTCTGCAAGCCTGCCACTGTTTGGGAGTCAGAATTTAAGCAAACATCTGAAGTTGAGTTACATTGAAAATAGTTTTAAATTCCGTTGCCTCACTAGCAGCAAACATTTAGTATCAACTGATGCGCAACATAAATTATTTTAATGCTATTATCCGACAGTCGGTATTGCTGTCCGTTTTACAACAAAGCTCTATCGCACTCAAATATTAGTCAGATTCAAGAGAAAACGTGCATGGGCAAGCAATCAAACGTTGTAACAACGTTAAGCTATAAATAGCAGCCACCAAGTGGCTTGGCTAGACGTTCTTCTGCAATATTTGGGGATATTAGTCTCCATCGATTTTCACAGTATTATTTTCATAGGCCTATTACCGCGGAAATCAGATAATTTATTCTAAAAATATTTCCACATAATATTATATTGCTGACATCAAGATAATTAATATTGTTAACATAAATCATTTAAGCAGTTAGGGTCTGGGTATCAGAACACTATCAATAATTAGCGTGCTATCGTACTGGTGCCACTCTTCAGAATTCAACCTGTGCGGCATATCACTTCCCAGACAACGCAGTCATTTGATTTTCGCACCACTGCGCTAAGATGCGAGTGATGCTGTTAATAATGACAAAATTCTAAATTAACGGTAGGCATGCAATCTCCTTCAGACGAAAATTCGAATATTCGCAGGCCTACGCGCGAAACTAAACTCATTCAGGCGCCACTCACACTACAGGCCTACATTACACTTACTACTAGTTACAAATTTATGATTTACTGCAAGGTTAAACAGAGATCGACCACCACCGCACTGACACAACGGTTTTTCGCACTCACGATTCGTGCCACTGGTGCCTATGCATCTTCATAAATTAGAATTTGGCATGACAAATGATAGCGAGTAGGTCTAATGTTGGAACGTGTATATTCATTATCAATACAAACTTAGTATTAAATTCCTGCTCTATAATCAGTAACCAGCCCACAGGTTGCTGTCTGACTGTAAAATCGACAACGTGCACATAATCAACGAATCATTTTATTATTTGAATCCAATTCAGTTATCTTCATTGAATTTTGACCAAATCAAATTCACCCATCTCCATACAAACCCTCTGCCTACAATGGTTTCACGCGTTCACGCATGGCCACAACGCGGTCGGTTACACCGCTATTATTCTAACAGAGGAATGCTAATGACTGTTAGAAACCTTGCAGGTGCTATTAGGCAGAGTAGAATAGAACAGCTGAGATTATTGCTATAGGCAGCCAGCAACCGCACGACGGCCCAGCATGCCTCGCACGCATGCGTCAGCTGCAGATCAATACGGCCCTGAAACTGGACCGAAGAGCAGGTCACGCAGCGCCGCCGTGCTTGGCCAGGGCTCGGGCCGAACAACATAAAACTGAAGACAGGCATTTTCTGCTGGGAGGGAGGCAGTGGCACCGCAGCTGGAGTAGAGGTACTGAGTAGTAGTTAGTAGTGATAGTCAAATTTGATAGAAAATTTAGGCCTAAGCGCAGGCATCATTTTTCTATCACGGAGCAACGCAATATAGTTGATTATTTATATTTGCGTTCCGTTACGCCCTGCGCGCATAATATAATACTGATTATGATCAATGTGTGACGCGTTTCCGAGCCTAAGTCCGAGCCTAATTCCTGTAGAACGCTGTCTACTGAACAAACAGTGGTGGTTTAGTGAGTTCTAAATTCTGGGCTGGATGAGATTGCTCCAGGGACAACGCTAATCTCTAGTGGCAGTGTTACCTGGAAACACCAGGCGCAGTGTTGTCTTTCGGGAAATTTGATATTTGAAAGAACTTTGCTGAGCGAGTCTTTGAAAAACAGTTGCAAAATCTAAAGTTTAAGCAGACTTACAAAGTGGCTTGCTTTCGTCCTGCTTAACTTGGAAGTCTTAATATAAATAATTAATGTTTCGTAATAATTACTCTTTCCATTTCGATCGATTCAATATTAAATGCTACCTTTACCCTCGGAATGCCCCCAGCACACAAACAGCTGCCTGCATTCCCTCTTTGCACGACTCTCGCCCCTTCTCCCCCTTCCTCGATCGACTCAACCCCTTGCATTGAACGGCACACTGGCTGTCAGGCTGTGGGGGGGCCATATATTATGGCTGACAGTAAAGCCCTGCCGCGACGCCTCGCGTATAGCCTACATGCAGTGATAAGAGAGAAGCGGCTAAGGACGAATCGGTCGACTAGCGGATATAACTTGGCAGGTTAACCAAATAAGGTCAAGGTAGCTCGAGCCACTCAAGAACAGGACATTTTATGATTGAGTACATGAAGAACCCCTATCACAGAAAACTCCAATTGGCAGAGTTATTTACACAGATATGCAGCGCTACGGTTGGCCGTTGTTATAATAGTTTTAACTAAGTACAATTTCAAAAGTCATTTGAAAACTCAAAGTCAGATGTTGATGCGCTTTCAAAACCACCATTGATGCTTAGATTACTTCAAACACATTAGTCAGCACTAAACTAATCAAACAATCTACAGGTCTCGGCACACACTAATAAACACTAAACTAAGAACTAAAGATGAAGTTGTATTGAAGAGAATTGTAGTTGCAGTGGATATGCATGTGGCAGCTACGCAGCTACGTGTAAATAATTGCAGCTAAGCAGTCAGCTGCCCTCAAACCATTCATCAATACAACTATCCTACGTGTACCGACCGCCGCTACCGTTCGGCTCTCCCCTGCACACAACAGAACAGACCCCTCATGGGAATCTTCCAATATTTACTCCCCCCCCCCTCTCTTGCAGCTCTCTCGCTGCCCGCCGCCAGTTGCTAGCTGGTTTGGCTCGGGTCATTGATAGACGTGCCCTACATTCTCTGCTGGCGTCACTGACTGCTCTACGGCCCAGGCTGGCCGTCCGGCATGCAGCTGCGCTATAAACGCTACAGCCGCCAGATCTATAATACGCAGCAATTGGCTGCATTGATGTAGGCCTTCGTACTATTCGGGCCGCGTGGCTTCAACATTTATCTCCCCCTAAATATTATATTTCATGCAAAAGGAGCGTTGAACGATATTCATTCACGATATTTTATCAAGAAATTCAGATAATTTCGAATTGAATCCATTCCTTAAAGCTAGAAGAAAACTGCCAGCTATAACGTTAACTTCTACTCACAATTTAATTGCACACAATTATTACAACATTATTTCTAACTAGCATGTAATGAAATATTCCAAAAATTCTGATAATTTCGAACATAAATATGAAATCTATTAAACTCATTTCATAACGCCAGAGTTACATAAATTACTACCTACAACATTTCCCACTCAGAATTTGAGCGTGCAAAATTGAAAGAACATATTTTTAACTGCCCGGAAGATCTTGACGTGGGTGATAAATGTAACTAGATATCCTACGCTGGTATCTGGGAAATCGAAATGCCTCAACCGCATTGCACCATGACCTTATCAAATGATTGCTACACCAAATCAATGACAGTAGGTTCGACAATGAGCCACACCAGATAATGTAGGCTATGCTATTAAAATAAGAAGGGCAATTATACCAAAGATTGCAGTCTGTAGCATGTTACTGTTCCTCACACAGAAGCCTCACAATGCTATTGAAGTATGTAGTTAATGGATCCCCGCTCTAAAAATAGATGCACAGTCTATGTACACAGAGCGGCATTGCACACTGCACAGAGCCATCTGCACTTTGCGGGCTTTCAAAGCCCAAGGGTATTGGATGAAAGCCAACTATCAAATATACTTCGTCATACGCTGTAGTGACTAGGCCTATTGTAACCGTTCTTCGCGGAAATAAAACAAGGGCGCACGATGCGCATCCATCAGCCAACAATCTCAAAGAGACAGGGAATGGAATGCAGAATATACACAAAATACAAATACATTGATAGGCCAACGATTGATTTATTGGCCCGTCATTTTGACAATTTTCACCGTTGATTTAGCCTGCAATGTACGTGTAGATCACGTTATGAAGGTATAGACCTAAAATCTTTGCTATTTTTGCTCAAGCCTTCGAGCCTTAAATATACAGAACAATCAATTCACACTATACGCATAGTCAACACATAGGGACAGATCTAGACAAAACTATGCACAAATTATGTTCACTCATTTCATTTACAGCTTAACAATAACGATGAAACCAAGCGCTAAAATAGACTAAATGCTAAATCAAATATAAAGTTTAACAGGATCGAATGTTAACCGATCTGATGATCAAAGAATGTGACAAATCCACTCAGAAAATGATAAAGGCTACTTACCAGAATGGCATAGAAGGCCAGAGGCTTATGGGTAAAATCTCGCTTCGTATGCCCGCTGTGATATTCTCTTTCGAACGAAGTTCGCTGTCCAACTAATTTCAAGCGTCGCTCAGGCGGTCGACAGTGTATGTACGTGTATGTTCACAGACTGCGTGAACTAGTGCGCAGTTACGTTGTTCATGTTGGCTCTAATGGGCGCAGAGCTCAGTGCTGCTTCGTTTGCTAAATCTATCTCCACACCATCACACACGCACGCAGTATGATCACACACACTGCCTTACATTAACAGTCTGATCTTGATCGCAGCTGCATGATTCTGGATCGATGTCGACAGTTTCAGGGGAGGTTTGATCACCTGAGGCCTAGATGCAGCGGTTCAGCACCCTACTCAATAGGCTTAGGCCTACCTTTTATCATCAACCAAAATGACGCTCATTCTATCTGCATCTGCGGTAGAGCGTAGCGTCGTTGACCGAATGAAACCTTGATGCATCTTTCAAAGCCCTACATGATCATAACCATAACAGAGGAGAGCTAAGGTTGAGAGCGATAAATCGATTTCAGAAGAGCTGCATTCGGAAGCGCCGCTGTCCGTTCTCAATTCGCGTTATTCTGCGCAGTGTGCGAGCGCGGAGTCCCGCCAGTGGTCCCGTGCGCGGCAGCACTGGTCATGCATGCAGAGGCGTGCTCTAGGCAGTCTCTGAAACCAGTCGCCGCTGGGCGGGTCGTGTGGGACGTGCACGCGAAGCAGGGATGAAATGAAAATGAAAAATGAAATGAAATAGGTTTCTATTTCAAGCATATTCAACGACTCCGTTTGACAAACAGTGGCTTGAAATACAGGCGTGACATGGATGGATGCGTGGCATGGATGGATGCGTGACATGGATGGATGCGTGGCATGGATGGATGCGTGACATGGATGGATGCGTGACATGGATGGATGCGTGGCATGGATGGATGCGTGACATGGATGGATGCGTGGCATGGATGGATGCGTGACATGGATGGATGCGTGACATGGATGGATG
>JAQIWG010000464.1:0-33697 GCA_034695025.1 Chamaedrilus cognettii
CTGACCTGCCGCAGGCACCAATCGACAAAGCTGTCCTTGCCTTCAGGAAGAGGTTCAAGGCCTGCATCAGTGCAGACAGTGGCCACTTTGAACATCAGTTTTAGTAAGCCAGCGAAAATTGGCCCTTTTCAGGGCCACCAGGTTATTCAAAGGGAATCAAAGCGCTTCGTTACTGAGACGCTATTTTGTAACGTCAAAAACTCAAGCCGCTTTAACTTGCGGTTGATTTAATTTTTAAATTTTTTTACAAGAACTTTCATAACGTTTGAACGCGTTAATGTTTTTGTTTTAAATTTTTGGGGACCTTGTGTCAATTTATCTCAGCTGCAATCCCTGACAATTTCAAGGAAATGTATTTACTTTTGGCTGAGTTATCGCGAATCTGCTAGGGTGTATTTTTTATTGTCGCACCCTGTATATGCGTCATTTATTTCATTCGTTTTGCAAATGCATGGCTTAAAGAATTTTCTGCATGTTTATTATTTATTAGTCAGCCCGGAATGGTATGCTTTCAGTTTTATGTTTATTCCGAGGGTCTTGAGCCGATAGTCAAAATTTCGAACATGTTTCGTGTTTCAATTGAAAAAATTAACAGAAGAATAATTACGGCCATACCCGTACAAGTATTGTCCTTGATCTAACACAAGTTTTTTTTGTGAAAAATCTATTGATATGCTCTCTAAAGCTGGTTTTTGTAATACATTTTTTCTGTAAGCTATCTGGATGCTAAGAGAAAGCTGCTCAAATTTTTTGCTCAGGGATCTTTTTACATGGCTGAGTTTGATCATGTTTGAGAACCTAGGTTACATATGTGAGCGTATGCTTCATGGCACAGGCCCTACTGTTACCTACTGTGACACTATCTGTTTCTACCTTTGTTGTTTTGACCTGCCAGCATGCATTCTTCCAGCTATTGGAGGATTGAGCCTTCTGCGTGCTTGATGAAGGCAGAAAGGATGTGCAGTGAAAAAGTAGAAAAATCGAGCCGTAGAAATTAAAATTTTGTCTATTAAATCGATCTGAATGCAACAGTGGAAGAACTCTCTGTAAGCCGGGGAACAAGAAATTGGCTTGCAACCCGGAGTTCCCTGGGTGAGTGTAGAAAGGCGACTGAAGAAGGGAGAATGGTTCGTGGCTTGGCAGAGAGTCACAGAACCGGACCGTATTAGTTATTGTTCCTACACGCGGTTGTGTCCTTGTCTGTCTTTGTCAACTGCCATACATCCATCCAGGCCCATTCGGCCCTCTTCGACTTATCGTGTAGGCCATATCCAATCTATATCGTTAGCTCTTTTCTCCAACTGCCGTGCATCCATTACCCCAGGGCCACGACTCGTTTGCCTACGAGCAGCAGCGCAACAGCGACCGGCTCAGCAACACTGGCTCGAGCCTTCCCCGCGGCGTTGACCCCACGGAGGACGACCACTTCCGGACCCATCGCCTTGACGACGGCCCCCCGGATTTGCTCGACGGACGCTACTCGGGCTCAGCGTACGCGCGGGACAGCGCCGAGTATCGCTCGATGGTCCCGCGGCCTCTCGGAAGCGCCATGGTAGAGAGCACGGGGAGAGATGGGGCGGAGGCGGGAAGGAACAGAGAGAATGCGGGGAGGGATGCAGAGAGGGACGGAGTGTACGCGGGAAGGGAAGATGCGTTAGACGTAAAGCCAATGCGCCGACCGTCCAACAAGTCGCGCAAAACGACGGAGCAGAGCGAGACGCTGTTGCTGCGCGACACGACGCACTCCGTTGTCATGGTGGAGCAGTTCTCGGCGGCGACAAGCGCGTCGGTGGCGCGCGGCGCCGAGAAAGAGAAGAAGAAGAAGAGGAAGAGCAGAGAGGTGCAGGAGACGAGGGTTGTGGGGACGGATGTAGATGCCCTGGAGAGGGGGGTGTATCAGAACGGGAGCGAGGGGGTGGCGGGGAGAGACCCCCAGGGTCCGGTGATTAAAGAAAAGGAAACAAGAGTGCACGGAGCGCACGGCAAGGTAGGATGCTCTTGATTTGTTTGTACAAGAATTAGGCTGTTTGGTTTAAAAAAGAAGTTAATTAGAATGGGTATAATGAAATGGTAAAGGTATAAATTACAGCAAATGTAATCTGTTCTTATATTGGTATTCCCCATTGCGAGTTAACCTCGAGTAAGTCAATAGGCAAGTTGAAAGCGACCGTTGTCAATCTCCTACGCCTAGCGTGACGTCACTCAGTCCGCCGATTGAGCCAACTCGAGGTTAACTCGCAATGGTGAATACCAATATTAGAGTATCTTATTGGCGATTGGGAGTTTGGCCTGACCGTGCAAAGCAGGATGGAACTTCTGTGACGTCATGTCTACCGGCTGTACCACTGGGTTAATTAATAAAGTTTAATGTTTGAGCTCCTTTGGTAACAAACTGTCTGACTTGGCAGCATTTTTAACTATTGCTTATGTTGGGATCATGGAAGGAGAGCCTATTACCACAAGAAAACAATTAATAACTTTTAAATTCAATTTTTGATTTACTGCTGATATGTACTAAAGTCAGACTGCAAATTAAATGTAACTTTTAGATACATCTTCGTTGTGGCGTCGAAAGTCATCAGCGGGGATTCCCCTCGTACCTTGTAGAATAGCAAGGTCTCGTCCCTTCGCTCCAGTCTGGGTTTCTCTGTAAGCCCAGCCGAAGGGAGCAGGTCACTAGACTAGTAGTTGACCCATTGTAGTGTATCCCATCACTGCGTTTGGTCCGACAGCTTCTTGACTGCTTCCGACTGCAGGGGTACCGTGGGCATTGCATGCGAGAGAAATTAGTAAGGAATGACGTGAAATGTATTATAGGGCCTAACATTGCCGCTGCAATGCTTTTATTTCGCTGTTGGCTGTCTGCTCTAACTATAGAATTTACTCTTATTAGGCATGTTTGTAGTTACCACTGCCAAGTTACCCCGGTATTCATGACTTGTTTGACAGCATGACATAGCTGTGTGCATGATTTTACGTTAGGCATGTAGTTGTTTTGCTTACTATTGATTAATATTATGTCTTGAGTCTGCTGCACGCTTTGTATCGAGCTCATTTAAAATATGTAATCAATCTAGTTGCAATTGAACAGCTATTTTATCTATTTATGACATCTTAAAATTCATTTGAGCTGTGCTGAACAATAGCCTTGTACTCAAGAGCAGTTAGACGCAGAATTATTTCATAAAAAATGTGACAATTTGAATGATTGTAGTCTGTAGACGATGTTAGATAAATTCTTACGAACTTTTCTTCACTACAAAAGTTCATTTCAATTGTACTTCACAATTTTCAATGAGATGTTTGAAATTGTACGGCCATATTTACGGACCTTGCACAAGTCACATCACAGCCGTGTTGATTTTATTGATTTATTCACGCATAACGGTCATGGCTTGATCTGGGTCTTGACAGAAAATCGCCAAAAATTTGCCAAAAGGCTTTTTTCTTTGCCAGGCCATACATTCATTCGCCTAATTTGTTGCGCTTTTGTTTCCTTCGGGTGCACTGGAATATATCAAATTTATCGCTCTGTTCATCACCATAGAGCCAGTAGCTGGGCTTCTAAGAACAAAGTATGGATAAAAAATTCGCCTAGGGCATTTGCCAAATGGAAAAAAAATTGCCAACGGGTCAAAAAATTCTTCTTTTTTGAATTTAGCGATGGCAGATCAAGCCCTGATAATGACGCACATGACAGTACGGTACATCTGAGTAGCCTACATGGCAAAGTTTCTTCTATTCGCAAAACTCAATAAGATTTTAGTTATTTTTTGGATTTACAAGTACATGTATCTGATGCGTGAATACTGTATGAACATTTAGAAATTATTGCCACTATTCATTGTCTGTGTCATGTACTCCCGGCAAACCAGGGAACAGAGAATTGGCTTGCAGCCCAGAGCTCCCCGGGCGAGTTGTAAATGACAGCTAAAGAATGGCGAGCAGTTCTGTGCCGGCTCTCTTAAAAGAAGTGGAGCGCAGAATCGTACTGTAAATAGTCATTGTGCTAAACAAGGTCCTTAAACTACAAATAAACAAATCTCTATTTACCATCTGTTGTCTGACACTGACGTTGCTCGTCGATCTCAGGTTAACGGTCAGACTGACAACAAAGTGGACGAGCTTCTCCTCAAACCCACTGACCACCCCCACCAACTGACCTCCCCACCGCAAGACCACCACTCCATCCCCACCACCGCCGGAAAAGAGCGCCACCTTTCCGAACCCAAGTCCGTCTCGGATCGTCGCTACGAGTCCGCTACTCCGGACCAACTGAAGGTCGGTGATTCTTTCGTGCAAATTTTAATTGATGATAATAATGGGTTTAGAGTCCGTTTCAGCATCTAATGATATCATTGTAAATCTCGTTAGAATTTGAATTTGGCTTGAAGTATGATACTAGTCATGGTTATGATCGCGATCGTGTTTGACAATGTTGAATCAATCGATTTCGGTCGGTAGTAATAATCGGCTGGATTCGAATGAGATTGAATCCGATAGATTCAATTCATTCATATTCCGATTTTCTATTTTAAGATGCAGTTGACTTCAAGTTCAATGTTAATTGCTATGTTATAAGCTTAATGCGATCACTGAGCTGTCAGACAGTTTTATTCAAATATAAATCGTGTACCGAAATTTCTATAGCTATAATACTTTTTATACCGCCTATCAGACACTTTATTATTGAGTATTGAAACAATATTTGAAAATTTGCATCCTTTGAATTGTTGAGCATCTAGGCCTATTCTATCACATTCTTATCTTCGGGTTTAAAGTAACCTCCGATTTCTTTTCGATTTTCTTCAAGGCTTTCGCCGAGTACCGTTACGACTCTGTGGCGACCACGCCGGAGTACTCGAAGACCGTGGAGTACGCCAGTCTGGGGGCACCGCACCCCGGCGGTCTGGGGGTGCCAGGCATGGCGGGGTACAAGTCGAACATGTCTGAGACGGACTCGCGGGTGTTTGGGTCGACATACAGTGGCGTGTCGTACACAAGCAGCTTTGATCCGGACAACGTGACGCTCAGCCGACAGCCGGTCTACTCTGGGTTAGTGGAGCATCACAGAGCGTGGTGAATTAGGCGATGTGACATGGTGTTTATTCAGTGTAGCGTGGTGTTTATCCGTTGTGACGTGGCGTTTATTCAGTGTAGCGTGGTGTTAGCTGTTTTAACATAGTGTTTATTCAGTGTAGCGTGGTGTTTATCCATTGTGACATGGTGTTTATTCAATGTAGCGTGGTGTTAGCTGTTGTAACATAGTGTTTATTCAGTGTAGCGTGGTGTTTATCCATTGTGATGTGGCGTTTATGCAGTGTAACGTGGTGTTTATTCAATCATCATTTATTATATCAAACATAATAATATCATATCATAATAATTTCCAACAATATCGCATACAACATTTAGTCAATGTTACATGATCTGTAGTCAATGTGACGCCCAGCAGGCAGCCCGTGTACTCCGGATGAGTGGAGTGTGATGTAACGTGACGCTTGGCCAACTTGTAGTATTTACCCCGGAGTGCCCGTGACGTTTTGCCAACGATCGCTGTGATGCTTTGTTGAATAGCAACGTGATGCTGATCATAACATGTCGGATACAAATTTACTGAATATATTGTGATATATTCTACTGATAGGGTTTGTGTTTTTTTGTACAGCGCCATTTCTGTGCAGTTATTATTTCGATTCATACTTCATTAAGTATGAATCGAAATAACTGAGCAGAAACACAGCTGTACTAAATAAAAACTATGTTAATTCATCATGCTGGTAATTATTTTCAACAGGATTGCCTATCAGTACAACTTTGCAACTATTTATGAATAGTTTATTTCCGTGTCTTCTTTGCGTTCCAGGTTCCTGGTCTCATTCATGGTGGATGCGCGCGGTGGCGCTATGCGCGGTTGTCGTCACTCGGGCATCCGCATCATCGTGCCGCCGGGGCGCGCGTGTCAGCCGACGCGTGTGACATGCAAGCTGGTGCGCAGGGACAAGCTCCCCCTCCAGCCCCCCCTCATGGAGGGCGAGGCGCTGGCTAGCAGGGTCCTCATCATGGGACCCGCCGGGGCAAAGTTTCTTGGGTATGTCTTAATGCATTGAAAGGTTTTAGATGCAGCAGGAATTATAGTAGTGGGGTGTAGTTTCACGGGTATTTAACTAAAGAAGACGTGATGTTTGAGGGTTTGTTGACGCTGGTTGAAAATTGAAGATTGAGTTAGGCTAGAAGATAGGTTAATAGTGATCTTGATAATTTGACGATGATTGCGTGAAGAGTAATCATTCAAAGTGAATGGTGAACAATTAAAGGACAGTCACTGAATGCAAAATGGCAGTTATTGTGTATACGATGTTACCATTGTTGTCAAAATCTATGAATAAAAGTTGGCTTCAGAAAGCCAAAGGAAAAGTAACGTTAAAACAGTCTACTGCCAATAAGACCACAATGCCATTCGCAATCCCCTTCTTGACTGGTGTGCTATTTTAGCCAAATTGCTGGATTTACAATCCTAGACTTATGACAGTCTAAGACCTTGCAAGCCGGGGATCAAAGAATTGGCTTGCAGCCAGAGCGCCCCGGGTGAGTCGTAAAAGGCAACTAAAGAGAGGGGAACGCTCTATGCATGGCCCTCCGCACAGAAACGGATTGTAGGTTAATAGTTTTTGTTACTACACGTGGTCCGAAACTACAACCCCACCACCACTGTCTAAATTCTCTGGTCACGTCTGCACCGTGCTGCAGCCCTGTGGTGTCACACTGTGTGTCACGCTGCAGGCCGGTGGTGTTGGAAGTACCCCACTTTGCTTCGCTGCGCGGCCTCGAGCGTGAAATCACCGTCCTGCGCAGCGACGACGGCGCGACCTGGCGCGAGCACGCCGACCTCGCGACCGTCGAAACGGTCCAGCGCACGCTCTGCGGCAGCTTCGAAGGTGAAGGTGATTAGTCGCTACGGACGACGAGGCTGCGGCGAAGCGCGTCATTTGATGGGCTCGCCGGGACGGTTCAGTCGTTCGCTCTTTTTGGCATGGCATGTCGACATTGTGTGTGTCACGCACTCGTAGCATTGCACATCACGTTGTTTGTTGCATTGAGCATGACTTGATGATACTGTGTTGATAAGTGCTTTCGTCAGTGTCAGCAATAATTTTAGGTCCCCTCATTGCCCTGAGAAGCTAGCCCTGAGACCTTCATATTATGCCAAAATGGACTCTAAACTCATTTATCGTTATGACCTTCTGGCGCGGCGTGTTGGACGTTGTGTCTGTGGCGCACGTATGGCACTGCACGCTTTGTTGTTCGTTGAACTGAGCAACGAGTCTTGTTAGCCGTGTTGATGCTTGCCTTTGACGCTGTAGTCAGATGTCTGCATTTGTTGCAGGATATTTCTGCATTCGCTGTGACCTACCTGGGGATCCTGAATGTTGCTCGTTTTGTTGTAAAATCGTACAGAATTTCGTCACGTGTTACAGAACGTTTTTCAGAGTGAGGTGCTGTGGAGTAGTGGTTAAGGCGTCGAGCTTTGAGTCCAGAGGACCAACTAGCTGCTAACCCCGTGCCAGATAATTATTTATGTGGTTGGCGTCAGGAAGGGCATCCGACCTTAAAAACCCAGCTCCTGCAGTCCTCACAAGGGCGCATACGTCTAAACCTGTGTGAAAACATGGACTTTAAACAGAATAGACGAAAAAGGGCGGTTAGTTAGCTAGTTAGTTACAGAGCATTTTTTATTGCTACAGCACGCAGTTGTTCTGTGGAATTTGGTAATTGTTGATCGCTGTTCATCATCGCATACCTTTTTTTATGATGTGCTTGCTTTAAGCATGTATAATTAGCATTTTCTTCACTTGATGAGGCTTTGCAATCCACTATTTTTACACTATATTTCTGCATGAATTGTTGCAAGTATTCGGGTTTTTGTGCTGCACTAGTCTTGAACTAATTAAATTAATTTTCCTGTTCTATTTCGAGTTCTATTTCCAGTGATGCACACTGCCAAATTTGCCGGCAGCTTTTGATTGTTGACAAGTTTTGAAATGCATTCGTTATGTAGGCTATAATATTTTTTTTTATCATGTGCATATATTTTAGCCTTAGGATTATTGAAACGCAATAATTAATAGAGTTAACGGTAGTGAATATATATGCATATTGTGCTACTGTATTGTCGTAACAGTTATATCGGAATGGTATGCTGCGCATGCTGTGTTACATCTTTATGCAACCGACGTGAATTAACAATTCAGGTTCAACTTTTTTTCTTATTTGCGCCAAACTGTTATCTTGCAGATCTGGAGGCGGCCGAAGAACTGTACCATCGCCGCATCACGCGCATCATCACCGGGGACTTTCCCAAGTACTTTGCTCTGGTCACCCGCGTGCGCCAGGACACGGGGCTGATAGGGTCCGACGGGGGGCTGCTGACGGCGACTGTCAACGCCGACGTGCAGGTTGTCTTCCCCGCCGGCGCGCTCACCAAGGCCATCAAAGTTGGACTCCAGGTTCGTTGTTTCCTTGTTTCTTCTTTTTTCTTTTTCAAGTTTATCGCTTTAGACAATAGTTTGCATTGACTGTATAATTGATATGCATGATGTAAGAAGAAACCGACTGAGATGGCTGGGGCTTGTTTTGTGAAAAGAACCAAATGATTGGGTGCGGAAATGTATGGATTATGAGGTAGATGGGAAAAGACGTAGAGGGAGAACGGAATCGACCTGGAAAGACTTGACAGAGAGCCAAGGGATTAAGACGTGAGGATGCGACGAATGGGGTAAAGTGGAGGGCGGGTGTCCATGGCTGCAAATGACCTACCCCGGCATAATACAGCAGGGAATGCGCGCTACAAAACACGTGTGCGTGTATATGCAGCTGCGATAGGGGAGGAAGTAGCGAGTAGTTGAAGTTTTTAGCTTCTACGACTGTCACCATATTCAGTTATTATCTGAAGAAAGCTTATCGCCATGTCTGTTATCAGAAATATAGGATATCATCATCATCATTTACGATTTACGTCCACTTATCTGTGTCAACACAGGTTGGATGTTTCCCAAGATGAGACAACTCTACAACTCTCGATTCTTTGCCATCTCTCTATTCATGCCTCGCTCCTTCATATCTCTCTCTACCGCCTTCTTCCATGTTTTCTTCCCCCTCCCTCTTCCAGCGATCTCTTCCACCTTAATATATCGACATGCAGATACCCTGTCTTCCTCATTCATGCGTATAACCTTATGTACCTTATATACTATGGCCCAGTTGCTCAATCAAGAGCTATTTTGTTTTAATTATCCACAGAACAAAAATGACGTCACGGCTCAATCAGATGTCGCAAATTCGATCCGAGATACTTAAATAACTCGCCATTATTGAAGAGTTATTTAAATAATCCGAGGTCATTCAAATAGCTCTCTATTGAACAAATAGGCCTTTATATGTTTTCTCCCCCGTTTCTAATCTCGACGCACTGTGTCACTGCCCCAGGCCCACCGGGTCTCTGATGATCTGGTGCTGCGCACGGTCGGTGACCGCGTTGGCGTGAGTCCGGTCGTGACAATAGAGCCGCGCCGGCGCAAGTTCCACCGACCCATCACCGTCACCATTCCCCTCCCGGCGCAGGTGCGCGGCAGACCGCCCAGCGACAAACTGACGACGCTACGCCTGCTCTGCAGCATCACCGGTAGCTGAGACTGAGGCTTGTTTTCCGTTATTGTTTTGAGCCGTCTTGTATCTTGTTGTAGGTTCTTGTTTTAGGCTGCTGTGTACCTGCAATCTGCTGGCTGGCAACTGTTGACTTTTACACCAGGAGAACTTTTTGCATTAGAAGCTACTAAAATTCAGCTTCACCACTGCACTCCACCTTCAGATGAATGACTTTTAGCAGTGCACTCATTTAAAAAGAGAATATATAAATAATTGATAAAATTGAGTGACAAAGGCTATTAAATAAATTTGATCTAAAATAATTACAATAAATATATTTTAAAATCTAACTGCCCTGTTCCCGGGAATTGTCTTGATACTCCTTGCTCCTGAGACACGAAAATTCAGTTCCGTTACCAATCGTATACCTAGATCTGAAGCTAATCATTCAAATAACTTCTTCTACACGCAGGAGGCAACGTGGCGACGGACTGGGAGGACATCACGTCTCAGACGCCACTGACTCGCAACAACGACTGCGTCTCCTTCACGACCAACGTCTCGGCCAGGTTCCATTACTTTCTGCTTCATTTTGCTACGTAGATTTTATTTTTGTGCGTTACCGGATTGCAAATTAAGAAATGACTGTAAATTTTTATATTTCTTTGTCACAAGAGCTGTATGTTGTTCACTGCAATCAATCAATGCAGTTTGACCAAGATTGTTTGAGTTTAATTCGATTGTAGAAATACAGAATTACCTCGATGCTTAAATCTTTTGATGAAACGACATTTGAACTCTGGATTGTTTTATTAAATGAGGTCTCCGGGTAATTTTTTATTGAGATATTTTGCACAAAAATTGAGTCTGTTATTTTCTTTGCTTTCTCTTTCAATGCTTCTTTCGATTTTGATTGTTTTTCAGATTCTTTTTTCCTTCCATTGCTCGTACTTCATGAGAAACTCGTGCAGCCCAGAACAATCAATATATTTTTTTGTTCATTTATTTTAAATTATTCAATTATTTGTTCAATTTTAAATTATTCAATCAGTTATATATTCTTCCATTTTCTCGTCCAGATTCTGGCTCATCCACTGCATGAGCTACAAGGACTCGGTTCCCCTAGGCACAGAGATCTACTCGGAGGCGATCGTCGTTCCCTTCGTCGCCAACTTTGTTGTGTTTGGGCGCCGGCGTGCCAGCGAGCCGACGGAGGGGCAGCTGAGGGTGTTCTGCATGACCGACGACAAGATGGACAAGACCCTCGAGCACCAAGAGAAGTTCGTTGAGATCGCCAAGAGCCGAGACGTCGAGGTTCGCATCATCGCGGATTATAATACATCCGTTTATTCATAAAATCTGTTTATCTCTTTTAATGTTAAATCATGGCGAAGCGAAATAAAATAACAGTTACGTCTACTATTTTTATTGACAGAAATTAAATATGTTGCATAGCAAAAATTACAAATATAAAATCTGCACTTTTTTGTTTCTTTTCATCAAAGTTTGGATTGCTTTCTTGTGATTGCGAAAAGATGGATACCTTGCTTGTTTGCATCGGTGCTTAGGTGTAAAACAAATCCTGAAGAGAAGCGGTATTGCTTTTGTAAAGCATTTACAATTTCTGTAAGCCTTTGCCTTATTTTTCAAGGTAGCGGCATAGCGTTTTTCGTCTGATTTAATGCCTGAGCGGTTACATTCTGTACCATTAAATGACTGCTTTAATTCAGATATCCCCTTTCTTTATTCCTTTGCTTTAGATGGTGGAATAGAAGTTCAATTTCGGTTATTGTTTAGCCCCCTGCAGGCCGGGGACCAAAGTGTTAGTTTTCGGCTCAGAGCTTTCCGGGCGAGTCGTAAAAGGCGACTAAAGAAGGGAGGCAGTTTTGTCTCGGTTCTCGTGCACAGAATCGGACTGTATATAGCCTTCTTGTACTACACGCGGTCCCTAAACTACACAAAAATAAATCTGTTATTGTTCTCCATCTTGTTCTCTGTTTTTGTTTCCCAGGTGTTGGACGGCCAGCCTCAGTTCATAGAACTCTCCGGTAACCTCGCCCTCGTTCCCAAGTCAGACAAGGAGAAGCAGCTCTGCATCAATTTCCGCGCATTCAAAGAAAACCGACAATCGCTCAACGTGCGAGTTTGCGACCCAGCTCAGGAGCCGGCTGGCAATCTGGCTTTCATGGCAGAGCCGCAGCAGCCGGCCGGCCAGCAACCGGGCCAGACGCCGATCTGTAACCTGATGGTCACGCTGCCGCTGGTGGGGGGCGGCGGGGAAAGAACAGAGAACAAGATGATAGCGCAGAATGCGGCGGAGCTGCAGACTAGGCTAGAGGCACTGCAGGGATTGGATGGTGAGATTTATGCGAACCGTGAAGGTTTATGTTCTCTGATAAGTCCAATGTAGGACAAAGCGTTGTTTGGCATACATCGCTGACATTGGGAGAGTAACACTACATGACAATATTGTCTGACCTGATCTCTAAGATATCTTCTTCAGTGTTCTGCCATATGGCAGGTCTTTGGTGTCCAAACCTTCCACCCTAGCCGATCTTTGGCCCTGCTCTTCATCTCTGCATACGATTCCTTCTCAAGCAGGTCTATCTTCCCGACAAGTGGCCTTCCCGGTCCTCTCTTCTCCATTCTTCCCTCCATCACGTCCTCTCAACAATTCCTCTCATTACATGTCCAATCCAGTTTTTCTTTCCTTAAGGTATAATAGACCCAATGTTTCAAAATACTGGCGTTTAGACCCTGAAGACAAGAGTATATCGCGGGCGGAGCATAGTTTGACGGACATTGCTGTGCATGACTATTGTGTGCAGGCACGGAGGACGAGAGCATCTCGAGGGCGGAGCTTCGTTTGACAGACATTGCTGAGTACCTGGATGACGACTGGGTGTTGCTGGCGCGTCAGCTCGGCATCACGCGCCAGGACATCGTGCGCATCCAATCTGAGTACGGATACGTCACCGAACAGGTCCACCAGCAGCCTCTTGTTACTTTTCTGTGATATTTCAATTGTTTGAATACGGTAATGTTTTTATTGTAAGGTGGATGGGAAAGGATGTAGACATCCTCCGCATCCAGTTCGAAGACCTGTGTGTATCACCTTACTGTAGCCATCTCGCACTTCCACTACATTTGAAGCTATTTGAATACTTATCAGATTCCTATCTATTTTGTTATTTTAAGAAGCACAAAATTGTAAGCATTGTTACCAAGTTTTAAGGATAAATCATTTTACTTGACTTGCGTGGCATGTGCACTATGCCCTTTACTATACATATTTGAATATTAATTTAAAAAAAGATTAATATATCAATGATATAATATAGCAGCTATACAATATATCAACAACATAAAAACAAATTATAATAAATAAAGAATGAATGTCAAAGACTACGATTATTTTTACTGTCATTGTTTGCATCAGGCACTCGTCATGCTGCACCTCTGGATCGAGCACAACAAGGACGCGGCGACCGGCAACCAATTGGAGCGTGCGCTGAAGGCGATCGGTCGAGACGACATCATCCAGCGCTGCATCTACACGCTGAGGGAGGTGACTGACGTCACAGAGATGAGGGTCGCAATGGAGCACCTGCAGGCTGCTGCAGCGGCGACGGAGCCCGGTACGCGAATCTATTTGGACTAATGTTTCTAATGTGGGACATGAATTAGCCCTTCTTGAGTCGTTTGTTTTGCCTAAAACTAAGGATACGAGAATCATTTTGTATACAAAAGTGTCTCATGGCGTTCTATGTGCGTTCGTGACTTGTGAGTAAAAAAGATAAGTTTTTATAAAAATTTGGTCCCTACCACCGCCAAATCTGTGGCTCGCCCTTGCAGCTTAGCACTCTTTTATGGCTTACAGATTCTTTGACGTTATTATTTGCTATTATTGTTTATTTATCGATGTTGCGTCTCGAAGGAGCGCTGCCGCAGTTGAAGGTAGACAGCGAGCCTCTCGGAGATTTGCATGGCAGACGTTACCCCGCATCCACCGGTGGGTCATTTTCTCACAGAAATGTTTAAAGAGGATTAGAGAAGGCTTTGAGGGAAAAAAATCGTTTTTAACCCTTTAGATTTAGATTATCTTTATAATTTCACTCTCTTTTATGATTGCATCTTATTCGTACCATTTTCAACACTTCAATTTTTCACTTTATATGAGGTACATGGCAAATCTTTTAGATTTAGCTTTCGATCAAAAATATTGATAGGTTGCATTAAATAATGGTCGCATTTTTTCTTGTGATTTTTTGTGGTTTCAAAATTGTTGCTTGAAATAGCATTATCGATGTAAGATTGTGCTGCATTAGATTTAGATATCGGTTAGTTCTTGGTGATTGGACACAAGTTGCGTTGAGTCTAGTTGGCAGTTGCCGTTAGTATTTTTGATAATTTTACTCAATGACATTGATTTCGATCACAAGCTCTATTGAATAAGTACGTGGCGTTTTACGTATTTCTTCAATGAACTTAAATTTTTCTTGCTCTCTGAGCTGCAAACCTACTATTTTTGTCCGGAAATTAGCGAGTTGAAAACAATTTTTTTGTTTTCAAAGAAGGTTTTCTTCACTTCTAAATATGGCACACTCTTTAAACAATTTTAAGAAATTTTTTTATCCATGTTTTTAATAAAAAATAGTCTCGAAATCATTGTCATTGAAGACATTGTTGCCTTTTTATATTATCGCATTTATACTGTGGAAGTTTACAAAACAGATTTTGTCTTTGCTTGGTAACTTCTGTACTGCTATCAAAGACATTAATTGCACGTTGCTGCATGTCTTTTTGCTGAATTTCGTTGCCTGGTATTTTGACATGGCTTTCACAAACAACTTTCATTTTCGGGCATCGTTGCTCATGGACATTTTCATAAAATTTCAGCGAAAACTCCGCCGTCGACGCCCACAGATGTGGACGCAATAATGTCATCCTCTAGAGGTATACACTAAGAATTTGTTTTCAGACTTTGAAGAGATCCGGTTGTTTCAATTTAAAGTGTTTTTAAAAATCAAGTTTTAAATATATATGAAGATTATTTAAGCCATTTTTACTCTAGTGCTCAAACTACACAAATTGGGAAATGAGTATATGTTTGAGTATGTTTAGCTAACACTATGTCTTGCCTTATATGATATGTGTTCAATGATCAACTTTGATTTCTACTTGGTGTGGTTTCGTTCACTGCTCTAATCAACGTGAAAATTTGTGTAGATTAACGCAAGTTGTGCAGTGCTAGTCAGCTGCTCAGTTGCGCTATAATTAACAATATGGGTCACTTGGCTCAATTAACTATCATGTCTGTGAACTATTGTCAAACTATCAGTTGAATGTCAAATCAGTTATTTTTTCTACAGTTGCAGTAGCTATCTTTTAGCTATAGCTGTGGACTTGTGTGTAATGTTTGCAAATTATTTTTTAGTGCCTATTATTTGTTCAAAACTTTCAAAAGACTCGAGAAATATTAAATTATTCAGAAGATCTACAGGTCTTGCTGGCTGAATCACGGAAGGTGCAAATTGGTCGGTTTGGATTTCCCTTCACTCCGCTTGATATAAAAATCTATGATCAAACATGAAATATTTGCTGCTTGTTATTTTTTTGGCTTTACCTTTCACAAATTTTGCTGCACTAAATTTTTGCATTTTTGGAGACTGCCCATTATATAGCTTCCACTGCTTTATTTTAGCTGCCTGTAATTTTGACGAATTTTCAAAATTAGCTAAATTCACCAAAATTACATGTTTACACGTGAAAATTTCATGTTTTACTACCCCCGTTGTTTAGTGAAGAGTTATTGGAATGATCCTGCATCGATTGAAACAATTAACAGCTGGTTTCTCCAACACGGATTTAATGGTGGTTCAGGATTTAGCCCACCTTTTTGCATAGGCTAAATCCTGAACTACCATTTGATTCGTGTTGGAAAAGCCAGCTCTTAATGTGTTGCGTACCGGTACTGAAAATGTTTTGGTTGTTTGTACTCAGTGACCGAGGATCTGCTAGCGGCGCAGTTCTCTCGCAACAAGTCGGACATGCACGCCACTCACGACGTCGTCGACTACATGCAGGGTAAGACCGCTGACATTTATATTTGCAAATTAATTTTATTTGGCAAATTAATTTTACTTGGTCAATTAATTTTACTTGGTAAATTAATTTTGCTTGATAAATTAATTTTACTTGGTAAATTAATTTTACTTGGTAAATTAATTTTGACTCGACACAAGATGACTTTGTTAACATGACATAGGATATTATTGGAAGGATGTTTCAAGTGTCTGTTCCGGATGCCGAAAAATGTGAAAAATATTTAACCAAAAGATTTTTCTTTTAGCCAGGGCTTACTCGACGAATGATCAATATCAAATCATGAGATGTCAAAAGGGAAAAAAAATTCCAGCTGCTCAAAAAATAATTTTTTGTCGATCATCTGATCAAGTCCTGAATGCTTCTCAGAGTTCTGAACGTAGTACCATAGGTCTAGGCTTCTGGGGCCTCATTCAGGAAGCGATCTTATGACAATCTTAGTCTTCAAATTGTCTTAAAAGAATCTTATGAAAATCTTATCTTTTTTATTGGAAGCTCCGTTCAGTCACGCGCGAACCGAATGGTGACGTCACAGCGGTCCGCGATTTGGGTTTTATTTGTTTTAAATTTCAGTTGGGAAAAATTTCAGAAAATCTTAAGAAATGTACGTAAATGAGGCCCCTGAAGTTTTGAAAGAAATTTTCTGACCTGAAAATAATTCTCTAATATAGATAGCGTTATATAAAGTAGTTTGGTGTCCTTTGGTCTTAAGGTAGAGACAAATATATTATTCCAATTTTTGCAGTTATCATGGATCGTCTATATTGGATGATTTGATGCATAATTTATATTTTAAATATGGAGCTCTAAATGCTATTTATGATGCATGTTATACTGTTCATGTGAGTATGGTATCACGAGGCTAGAAATTAGGTGGTCTTTAGATTTGTGAATATATTTACAACCAATTTTGAAATTTAGTTTTCTAGATTTAGCTTTAACTGAGCATTGCCCCTACATAACTCTCTGTGGGACTCGAGATGGGATATGAGAGCAAAATTAGATTTCTGATCTCCGAGTTTTTGGTCGTTGCCCCAACTTTTTGCTTTGATTGTTTGCACTAATTATAAATTTGACGCTTCTTTGTGAATGTTGCTAACCCAGCATGAATGTCAAGGAATTAATGTTGATCATACAAATGAAGCCTTGTTCTTGAGCGGCTATTCTGTTCTTGATTCTGTTACTGATTACAACACATTGTTCATTTGAAGGGATGTTACATGTTTGCAATTCCCGGTACTCGTGTTAATTTTGAGTTGTTGTAGCTGCAGTTTTCTTGTCGGTTTGAGTAACGGTTTCGAGTTTGGCTGTTGTTGCTAAGCAATGTTGATTTTTAGAATTCTGGTGATGATTTTTACCAATGTTATTGAATAAGGTTAACTAACTGAGATCGATGCGTTTGTACTTTTATGCTTGTCAAGCGCGTTACTATTTTGCGTACCGTGATTGTTTCATGTTCAACGTTGAACACATTGTTGTTACATCGCATGAACGCACAGGCTTTTGTCAGCATTTGAAGTGTCGGTTTGCGTGCCGTTTACAACTATTTTAAGTGGAGTTGGTGAAAATTAGAATAGCAAGTTTACATAAAATGACAAAAAAAATCGAATATTTGAGGCTTACGACTGGAAGTGTCTTTGCAGTATTTATTCATTCCTAAGTTGCGATTGTTGTTATTGACGTTTATTACGATATCAAGTCGTTTACGTCAATTTTTATTATTCTGATTATTTATTTAGATTACTTGGTCGTCCTAACATAGCATATATGTGAAAATGTTTTCAGCTGCTTATCCGAGCGCACAGTTTAAGCATTGTTATTGTGTAAGAGAGTTTACATTTGTCATTTTTTCATTTTTATGTTGCACCGTTAATAAATTAAGTGTTCAGTACTGTAGTCAAGAGCTTTTGGTGTTATTTACGTCAAGTGAGCTTAGTTCAATTTTGCATATGTCTGTATTAAATCGTGATTGAACACCGCATCATATTTGAAACAGAGTGTAAACAGAACGCTGAAACCGTTTGTAACATATCGGCATATATTCTAACTTTTAAATAAAATGACAATGTTAAAGATTGGATGCTGTTCGTTAGAACTAACTTTTAGTTAGCTGTAACCTATTTAAGTTGTTCATTTTACTGAAACATAGTTGTCCCCATCTACAGCTAGATACTTGTAACGCTTTCCATGTTGCCACCACACAATTTGTGGCTTAAACGTTGGTCAATGGAGTGTTTATAGAAACGGTCAAAAGTATTTAAGTTCTAAGCAACGCTTTGCGCAGTTTGATTGGCTTTTATTGTGTCACACCAGCATGTTCCGTGTTGTTCTAACTAACACCGATTCGACTGCTACATGCACAAGTGACAAATCAAGCACGACCGATTATCTCACCTATCATTCACTAACCGAAATGGGAGCAACGATTCAAAAATGCAACAAATTTTAATATTTCCTTATTTTTTTGGCCTCCATGCTTCGCCATTTCCTTCAGTCAAAGCAGAACATGGTTTAACATTGATTGTCGAATGTTGTCACTGTGTTTCTTTGCACCAGACTGCGAAGGAACAGCAGAGACGACGATATCGGAAGTGGAAACTGGGATTAGCAATACGGGTCAACAAGCGGATATAAATCCTTTCACTCCGATCTCGAAAGATTTGAACCCGGAAATGAGATCCGCGGCTCATTCAGCGGAAGAGCAAATTGCTGGTTTTGAAATTCGTGAAGAAATGAAGCTGAGAGCCGAACGTTTTGATGAAACAAGGCCTCTGTTTGACAACGCAGAGCTTCAGTTTATGCGCTTTGATGCAGCGGAGTTCCAGCCGATTCTCGGCGATCCAAGCTGTGCCGTTGCGGAGCCTTGCGAAGAATCGGATCTGGTTGCGACGCAGATTGACAACTGTGACGTTGCGGGCTTGGAGCGTGTCTACGACGCAGAAGGTGATACCGTTAGCAAGTTTCGCAATGAACCGCTTCTGGAAGATTCTCAACGACATGCAGATGCTGAGCGACACGATTCAGAGCAGTTGCAACAAGTTGATGAAGAGATGATAGGTGGCGATTTAGAGGAGAAGGTTCAGTATGAAGATGACGAAGATCACTCAATGCCGTGTCAGGAAGAACTTCAGACGTTTCCGGAACATTCTGGGAATGTGACCGAGGCCGTTGACTTTGACGTTTTTCCGTCCAACTATGAAGATGCCAGCGTTGGAAATGTGAACCTGCAAGAGGCGTATGAAGGGGATGATATTGGTGATAGAGAGAAAGTCGGAGACCTGCAGCAAGGCGAGATACTGAGGCTGTCTGCAGAGTCGAACCTCCGTCATACCAGGCCGTCATTGGAAGCCTCAGATGTTAATGTTTTGCCTTGCGAACATGATGAGTCAGTGACGAAGAGCGATTTTGGCCAGATCGACGAGAATTTGCTTAAAACGGAACCACGCATTGAGCTGGAATTGTCAGATCCGACAGCGATTGAGGGCGCATACGAAGACTCACAAGTTGTTGCTTACCATCAGGTCTGCGAGGCACATGACGTGGTGCATTCTGATACTCGAGATCCCATGGATTTGTTCTCGACAGAAGAAGGCGCGGTTGAATCAGAGTTGAACATGAAACTTCCGGACATTGGAGCCTCAGAAGTGACAGATGGGCAGGATACTGGCAAGGAAGAGGAGGGTTCAGAGTGGCAGCTGCGGCACGGAGAACTGCTGTATGTTGTCAGGTCAGAAACGGAAGATACGTCACATAATGTGCATGGCGGCGGGATGGAGGTTACTGTAGAAAAGGACATCATTTCATCTGAGTTATGCGTGCAGCCGGTGTACGATGTCCGAGTGTCATCAGTAGGACAACCAGGCTTTGGTGAACATTTGTTGCATGAGAGTGATATACGGACGAATGCTATGATCGATTATGCTGCATCGACCTGTGGAGGGGAAACGGTCGAAAGATCCACAGAACTAAATATAGATAGTCTACATTTAGATCTTGCTGGTGAAGATGAATTTCGACCGACATTGGAAGACCAGTGGGTGGCTGGAGCTGATGCAGATGCAAGCTACGATGCTGCTGTTATCCAACCAGCCAATGAGAATGAATGTGTAATCATGCAGCCAGGCCTTGCAACAGATCATGCCCTTGATCCACATGCCGACTATGGTGTCAATGTTTCGTCAGATGAAGTCCACGATGGTCAGCAATTGAACAATCTTCATTTGCAATCAGTGGCCGAAGCAGAATGGTCCAATATCTCAGAACCAATAGAGGACGGCGATACCTCGCATGAAATTGGCTTGAGCGCTACTTTCTATGACCCTCCTCCAATAGAAGACCGTCAGAAAGCTACCGACGAATCGCATCCAGTGGATGCTGAACTGTCAGATCTTGCTGCGGCGAGGGAAACGGATTTCGTTTTGACTACGGAAATGGTATTCCGTTCCATCAGGGACCACGCTGATGGCCCAAAGGTAGCTGGCAACATGATGCCATCTCGCAGTGAACAGGCTGGCGAGGACGACTCGAGAATGAACTCTGAACTTGATGCGACGATCGTTGTGTCATCCCCTTTGTCGGCTTCCAATGAAGAACAGCCTTCCGATACGGACGATTCGGAATTCCAGTCGGCGCACGCCACTCGGTCGAAGGAATCTTTGCTGTCGGAGTACAGCTGCGCGGTGGACCAATTTCCCTCCACCGAGGCATCTCCTAGGATACCGGAAGAATCTTCTGTGGCAGATCTTGTCATTGACCAGCTTGGATTTGTTTCGAGGGAATTGGATACGTTGGTGGACCGTACGACATGCGACTCTGATGCAACTTTTTCTGTTGATCAGGAGACCAATGCTATTGCTTCCCACCAATCCCATGGTTCTTTTGAACCAGAGCCAGATTCGATCAAATCCGACTTCGATACGGAAATAGAAGTGACGAATTCGGCTGGCTTAGCACCGGATGTCTTGCGCTTTGACTTGAGCGGCCTTGCTGATGACGATGACGATTCCACTGAAAAAAATCTAGCCGTGTCGTTCGAGGACTGGGTGAAGTTGAGGGAGATGAGTTGTCCAACTGTTGTAGATGAGGGTGTCGATGAAGAAGAGTTGCCTCGTAGCAGCGGCATCGACAAGGAGAGTTACGGGTTTGAAGCGAGCGGCGGTTTCCACTTGGACACGGATGACTACTTGGCAAGAGGTGAAATTCAGGAAGATTATCTTGTG
The DNA here is from genome assembly GCA_034695025.1 of Chamaedrilus cognettii. NCBI lineage: Eukaryota > Metazoa > Annelida > Clitellata > Enchytraeida > Enchytraeidae > Chamaedrilus > Chamaedrilus cognettii. Next base: position 20,970 of record JAQIWG010000464.1, read on the forward strand.
GAACAGGGTTACGATGCCTCTGCTGAACAGTCTGAAAGCAATGAACTAGTAAAGGACGTCGATACAGCTGAGCTGTGTGCACAGCCAGTTTACGATAACCGAGCACCATCAATACAACAACCAGTACTCTTTGATGAACAGGGTACCTATGAAGAAGAGAGCGTACGAAAAACTTCCGACGTGGAAGAAATCGTACACTGCACGCACGACGAAGAGCTCCAGCTGAGAGTGGAGTTGGACGAAGAAGAAGAGACTCTGCCTGATGGCTCGATGCTACGCCGACAAATTGTGACGCGCCGTCACATCCTCCCCACCACGCTTGTCACGCTGATCAACAACGTGGAGACTGCGCAGCGTACGGTGGAGCGCGTCGTGAGGGTAGATATTGACGAGAGCGTTCTCGTGCTGCCGCCCGGCATCACCGATCTTGACATTGAATCGAGGGACGACCTTGCGACAGAGGTCACGGTTGTGGAGAAACGAAAATTTTTGGAGGACGGGACACCAGTGACGAGACAGATTTCGCGAACCACCGTCGTTGTGGCGGGGGATGCAGAAGAGGGTGGAGGGTATGGGGTGGGAGGTAGGAGGCTTGAGGGAGATTTGGGCATGGGTGCAAGGGTGGAGAGAGTCGTGGCTGGGGGGGGATCGACGGATGTTGAAGGTAATGGGTGTGAGGAGTATTCAGGTCACAAGTAGGATACTACTTGAGTCGTTGTTTGCTTTCTGATGTACGCAGTGACGATAATTTTACCTGTTGAAGTTTGAACACTGCGTATGGTACTTGTGTCAGCGTTGTATTTTATACCGTATGCCATATTTATAGAGAGTGATATTGTATTATATGCCATTGTTGTGGGTTGTTGCTTTGAGAAGTGTTGGAGATACAAATATTTGCCTTCTAAGCTTGTTGACAAGTAGCAAATGTGGCCTATATACTATACTTCTTCTCTGCTACTGCTGAGTCATCGGAGTGTTTTTTTAATTCTTTATCGTCGTTTAATTAATAGCGGGTGACAAGTTGACAAGTCGCCATCATTGTACCTCACAAACTCACCAAACGTATGTAACAGATCTATTTATTTCCGATTTCAGAGTCAGCTTTCAAAAGAAGACAGACAAAGTAACGGAGTACCACAATGGTAGCCATTGCGGTAATCCGTTACTTTGTCTGTCTTCTTTTGAAAGCTGACGCTGAAATCGGACCTAAATAGATCTGTTACATACGTTTGGTGAGTTTGTTTGTTTTGTTTTTTGTCGTTCAGGGACAGTTTGTAGCACAAAGATTGTATACAGGTTCTTTGTAAGAGAACTGGCACTGAATCGCTTCCCCTTCTTTAGCGGCCTTTTACTACCCGCCCGGGGAGCTCTGGGCCCTCCAGAAATTAGGCCCTCCAATGAATTGCCTTGCAGCCAGTTCTTTGCTCTCCAGCCTGCAGACCGCCTGCAGGCTAGATATTTAGTAAGTGGGTAACGCGATCATGTGTGTGACGTCACACAGATGATGACGACAACACGGAGCGCGCCGAATACAGCGACGACGGCGCGGTGACGTCGCTGCGCGTCTACACAGACACGCTAGAAGGTCAGCCCGTCACGGAGACGGACGTGCAGGACACAGAGGAGACCCTGCCTGACGGGACGATCGTGCGCCGGCGTGTGACCAAGACGCGCCAGAAACAGACGATCGTCAAGCGCGTCGTCATGGAGGGGCCGGAGGACGAGCTGCCCGCCACCGAGGAGCAGGCCCAGGCAAGGGAGTTTACTAATTTAATTTATTTTACGTTTTATCCGTACACGTATTATTTTGTATATTGTGTGTAGGGAGCGCGGGATACCTGCCAGGGCTGGGGAGGTGCAGCCAGAGTTTGTTTGATGAGGCCTAGTCTCCTGCAGTAGTCTAGCTTGAGGTATTGCAGTCTAGCAAGAGAATTGAACCATAGTGAAGACAAGGAAGCTGTAGGAGTATAGGCAATAAATTTTCTCATGCTTAGGCTATCAAGTTGAGGCTATTTAGAAAGAACATTGCAGTGGTCTAGCAGCATCATGCTACTGTGATTACAATAGTTTCTTTTTACAGTTATCACGTTATCGCAGTTTGGTTTTTGCAGTGCGTTGAATTACTTTTATTTAATTTGCGTTGCAAGAGACGAAGTCAGGTAATATTATATATAAGTGTTGTGTGCATAATATGCAAAGTGGCGTAAGTATTATAAAATAGTATTTAATCAGCAATCATACCCGGAATCAAATTGTGACATATGATCTTTCATTTTTGGCCAACGTACGAATGAACATATTAGCGAATGTATCAACGCCACTTTTAGGAGATGCTGCGAGAGGTTGACTTTCCTCGCGCCGACCCCTTGAGACCTCACGCCGACCCGCGCGACAGCGACGCCCCCGCCGCCGGCGTGTCGGCCCCAGCAACCGTTGTCGAGGAGACGGAGGAGACCCTCGACGACGGAACGGTTGTCAAGCGCCGTATCGTCACGACAACGCAGCAGCAGCTGACGACAGAGAAGGTCGTGCTGGAAGGGGACGTGTCGTTTGAGGATGATTATGGGGACGGGGAGGGAGAGGGGGGGAGGAACGGAGATGGGTACGAGGCGTTTGATGATCCTCAGGAGCAGGCGTATGATCAGCTGCACGGTACGTGGATTATGGTTATTTCTTATATTGATTGATTTCTTTTTTATTAGATTTTAACAATTTATTAATTATATTGAATTTCTATGCCAGACGCTGTAGTGTAGTGGTTAAGGCGTCGGACTAAGAGTCCAGAGGACCAGGGTTCAAGTCCCCGTGCCGGCTACTATGAAACCATGCGTTACAGGCCCTTCAGCAAGGCTGTTAAACACACAAGTGTCGCTAGCTGCTAACCCAGTGCCAGATAATTATTTATTTGGTTGGCGTCAGGAAGGGCATCCGGCCGTAAAAACTCGGCTCCAGCAGTCCTGATCAGGGTGGGCGAAAACGTGTAAACCTGTGTGAAAACGTGGACATTAACAGATTATACGATACAAAGGAGGTTAGTTAGTTAGTTACTGAATTTCTATGCTGATGTTTGCTGCTAAATCGTTTTAAATTTATACAAATTTTGAAGTAAATATTTTGTTTAGTAGAATAGAAGATTATCTCACTGCTAAATGGTAGGCGATACATTGATATTTCATTTCTATCACTATAGATTGCTTCATGTATACAATTTATTTAAAATTAATTCACAATTACTGTGTTTATAATATTGATTTGAATTATATTAGTTTTGCTTGTGATGAATGTGTACGATGTTTTCTTGCGTGTTGGTCGATGAAGCCTTGAGACAATTTTTAGATTTGTCTACATGCAACATAAACGTTGCATTTTGTGTCCGAAAATTGAATTTTTACAGCACGTAGTGGCACGGCAGTAGAGCGCATGAATGGTCAGATTGTTTTTTATAGAGTTAACTGGATTCGTTTCGAAGCCACTTGCCCTTGGTCATGAAGTGGCGATTCAGCCTGATTTAACAGCAATTAGGATAGATTAGATGAGTGTCTAAAAAATTTTGCTTTGTTTTACTAAAATATGTTGTTTAAATAGAATGGAATGAATTTGCTGCAGATGAGGACGAATATGGAAGCTCAGAAGAAGAAGGTGGAACTGCAAGGTACGAGTAGCTTTTACGATTACTCATAGTCATAGCTGAGATTATAGCACCCTCATAGCTCTATCACAGTTTTTCTTCAACTGTCTTAAACTTTCGATTTTTGTTTGACAGCCGGCGAAGATCATCGGTGGATCTATCAACTAATGATCAATACTTTCTATTAAGATCAAATGAGAAAGTCTCTCAATTGATCTTAATAGTGCACTCTAGCTTCCTTGTGCCCTAAGTTTTAAAGAAATTTCTTGTATTTATGTTGTCATCACTAGTCTGTTTTCCTCCTTTGTACCAAATTTTCTAAGTGCCGGTCATATCCGATTGCATTGTAAAGGTTGGATCCAATGCGGAATTTAAATGATGTCAACCGAATTGACCTTATAAAATCGATTTTTGTTTGGATTACTGGGCCAGGAAAGATGCAAATTTGAACAAATTCAGTGCTTTTCGCAACGCGAAAGGTTAAGCGCCCTTGAATTATAGGATATATTTTTTTGCACGCCTTTCAGGCCTGCTGTTTGGTTTGCTGCAGGCTGGTGCTGAAGAAGGAGATCATTAAGCAGAAGGTGCTGATCGACGGTCGCGAGGAAACGATCGTCACGGAGGACGTTCAGCTGGTGCAGGACCACGAAGAACCAGAAGAACTGAAGAACTCTGTTCAGAACGTCGTTGATCAGTTCATGCAGGGTGGTCGCATGTAACTGGAGCGACTGAAACACTTTGTTCGGAACGTCGTCTATCAGTTCACGCAGGGTGGTCGCTTGTAGCCGAGAAAGGAATATGCGTGAACAACGTTTCTGTTGGTGCAGAGTTTTAGAAATAGCATGGCCAAATAAAACAGTTTCTTTCAGTCATCAAAAATTTTGCTATATTGTGGTTACTTAATCCAGCTATTTTGCCAAATTTGTACTTGTTTATGGCGACGTGAAGATTCTTGAGATGACTTTGAAAGTCAAAACACACTTTAAACAGTAGCACGCTACTATCTATATTTTTAAACCTTAAAACATAACTGTGGCCCTATTCTTAATCCCACCCTAACTTTAAGCTGGACTCTTTCACCTCAATTATCATTTCAGTCCAGTAATAGGCATATGAGCCACAGATAACACGGCTATGACTTGTTCCCTCTCTATTTACATATTTTGTATTGGTATGCAGTTTCAAAAATTCAGCAGTAAGGAACCCCACGTTTGGGAAATTGACACCGATGAAACTGATGCGGAAGGTATCAGTGAAGGCATCGGCTGTGCGCGAGGGCGAGGTATCGTGGCTGCTTTTTAAATGCATTTTTGATTAACTTTGATGACTTGACGTTAGCAATAATACTGGTATGACAGTGCAGCATGCATTGATGCAATTTTGTGTAATTAAGGACGTTGATTTACGCCACTGCTGTTAGTTTGTTTAGAAATCGTCGCCATTTTGGTATTTTGTTGCTAGAAATCATCGCCATTTTGGTATTTGCTGTTGATATTTGATTTATTGGTATCGGGCGTGGTTGAATAAAATTCAGCGGTTTTTTTAAGCTTATTGTTACGGCATAAGTACTAGTATTTAATGTTTATGATTTGCAAATCTTCCTACGGTTTTTTCATGTTGAATAACTGAACGCTGGCATTTTTTGTGCATTGCCTTATTTTATGCTTAACGTAACCACCGAGTTCACAATTATTGCATTAAAAAAAGTTCAAGGACTGGTTTTTCCAACACGGATTTAATGGTAATTCAGGATTTAACCCACCATTTTGCATAGGCTAAATCCTGAATCACCATTTAATGTTGGAAAAAACAGCCCTAAAGGTATTACAGGAATGCTTGACGACTCGTGTTAATGAGGGAAACAGCTAGAGCCGGAAGTATTATTATCAAAATCGAATTAGTTGGTTTGACCAGATAAAATCTGGTCAATTTTTTGGACTCTACCGCCGAGACAGCTAGGACACGCCCAACCGAGTAATTTTCATTAACAGCAATGTAGAGGATTACCGTAGGATTTAAAGCAACTTAGAGTTTCACATTCCTTCAAGTTTAAAAGTGTTTATAGTAATTTCTGTAGAATTGTCGGTTAAGATTTGAAAGTTCCACAAAGATTTTATGTGTTTCGATCGTACCGATGCAAATTTATATTTCTTTAATGTTTCCATCCGCGGACCAAATGAGGATTTCAGGAATTTTTGCGTGAATATTTTAAACCAAGCAATGCGTTAGCCTTTTTAATGATTCCGATATTAATTTGAATGTTAATGAATTGATCTATTTAATGCTGTTCGTTGAGTTGGCGTTTTTTTATATATTTTTTGCGCGTATAGCTAAATTTATATCGTTGACCGGCGAACAATGAATGTTTTTTTGTTAATCATCGTCTGAATTCTAAATACAGTTTAGTTTTTGAATTGTTGACGAGTGGAAAATTTGAACTTTTGTATTCAGCATAGTTAGGGGGGGAGGGGTGGTGATTATCATATAATCGTATTTTAAGTTGTTGACTACGTTTTATAACATATTTCTATCCGCGTTCTACGATGATACTAGCGTTTAAGTGTAATTATTAGCGGTTAGTTGTTGGTTGTGTATCTTAACGTCGTTTCTTGCTTTTTTGCGCTTAGCTTTCTACATGTGTAGCCGCAAAATGTTAGTAATTTATTGCCTGTTATAGTCTTGTGTTGCTCGGTTTGTGAAGTGTTGCTTCTTTGCAAATTGTTCTTTGCAGCTATCCTTCTTTTTTGAGGCATTTGTCTTTTGATTCAGTTGATATCAAACATTGCACGTGTGGATGACATACTGTTCATTTTAGCATTGTTCTTAAGATCATATGGTATTGCTTTGCTGTTGGCTATATGTTTGGATATAATCGATGAAAAGGGAAGTTACTGATTTATTTAAGCTTCATTTCTTTGGTGGTCCTATGAACATCAAATATTGTTTTGATTTGCTTCTATGAAATTTAGTGCTTTCTAATAAAATAAACGATGAAAAATTTCCCTCAATTTAGTTGCATTTTTTGACATGATCATGGTTGGATTAATTGAATTGTTAGTTGATTTAGAAAGAAAGAGCTGTTGCGCGTGCCTATTCTGGAAACGTGTGAACGGTTTGGTGCAAAACTATGAGAAGTCGTAAATAAATAAAAATTTGCTTTTATTATAGCCCTGGGGCCTCATTTAAGTACATTTCTTAAGATTTTCTGAAATCGTATCCTAACTGAAATTTAAAGCAAATAAAATCCAATCGCCGACCGCCGTGACGTCATCATTCGGTTTGCGCGCGACCGTGCGGAGTTTCCAATAAAAAAGATAAGATTTGCCAAAGATTTTCTTAAGACAATCTTACGACTAAGATTGTCATAAGATATCTACGTAAATGAGCCCCCGGGTCTATAGCGCACTAGCATGAGATACTATAATTGAGTTATTGCATTCTTTACGCCACTTTCCATTATTGATTTCACTTGTGTGCCTATAACAACTTTTGTGTCATTTTATTGTTTTCAGAATAGTTTGGCGCTGTGTTTTCTTCGCCTGATTGGCTACAAACGAGCCTGTCAGAGATCTACTTTGAATCACATCGGCTAGATGAATCCCGTCAGTCCGACTGCAAAGTTGATCTTTTTAAAAACTGATGCCTCTTTTTACATCTTTAATCTAATAATAATAATGGCGAGTTTAGAGTTCGTTTTGGAGTCCAAGTATGTTATCGGGATCTTTTTGTAAGATAGTTTAGCCGGAGAGGTATCGGTCACATATCCGAGTTAATGTTCCCACGATGATACCACCCAATGAAAGGCTGAACTATTTTGTGCCTAATGTCAGAAATCTGGCTGCGTCAGTATTTGCTAGCAAAACGAGAATAATTAGAGCAATATTGTTATTGCCCATTTTGATACTTTAAATTGCAAGTTTTCATGCACATGTGAAACTCTTTTGAGAGCGCATGAAGCACAAGCGCTAATATTTAGAGATTTTTAGCTGCTAAATGTAGACTTGCATTTTTCTGAAAATTTCACCCCGCTTCATAAGCCTACCTATGATGACCATTTTTTATCTTTCAGTTTTTGGACCTGCTGTTGTCAAATATGTTTTTGTTTGTAGCGTTGTGCAATAACTGTGCCTTTTTGATTAGCTTTAGCTTAAGTGTCAGCAGTTAGACTTGTTTAACGAATGGCCTATTGCATGGGGCTGATGTTCGTTTTACAAGTGTTTGATTTTACGTAAGTACATAAATATAAGAGCGGAGAATAGTCGCTGCGAAAGTTTCACGTTAGTGTAATGGAGTATCAGCGATTTAAAGTGAAAACTACAATAAATAATCATTATGGAATATGCTGGTTGTGCAATATGCGATATGCATGATTGAATGTAGTTGTTTCTGTTTAGCTATGATGAGAAATATTGATAATTTTAATTTAGAATGTGAAACGCACATTCGTACTTGAATTTTCATAGTGTGGGTTTTCATCTACATTTCGGATTTCTCGTTTCAATTGAGTTTGTTAACAAGAAAATGCAAGTAGTTTTCTCTACCTTTCTATCAAAGAGTTTCTTTATGATTTTATGTAAATAATTGCAATTAAGAATTGGATACGATTTCAAAAGTTGACCCAAAGCACAGGCACGCGAGATAAATTACGTCTTATGCGTTATCTTGTGTATCACAATGTGATATTTAAGGTTTTTATTCATCCTCTATGTTTGTTCTGTGTTACTGGTTTGGATCAGCGCCTATATACCTGTCATAAATTCATTTTTCCGTGATTTGCATGCCGGAATCTTTTGTTTGCATAGCAAAATGGTTGTTCCAGGTTAGAATTATGGTAATATCTGAATAATTTTTGAACATCTGCAATCTTTTTAAACAATCCGAATGGAGTAATAAAAAAGAATTACGGTAATATCAGAATAATAATTGAACATCGGCATTCTCTTTAAACAATCCAAAATGGAGTAATGAAAAAGGACCATAGAATAGATTAAAGCGAGCTAGGCCCTTATTTTGGCGGTAAATTGCGTTCATTAATTGCATTAATAAATTTGTGAGTCTCCCCACCGATTAAGACTGACTGCAGTTGTGTGTTACTGGAAATTGTGATTTCCGTTGTGTGACTGTACTGGAATTGATAGATACTGGAAAGAAAACTGTATGGAACCATGAAGAGCATGACGATCTCGAGGTTGGATGCCAGGGACCTTCAGTTTGGCAATGCACTAAAGAGAGAGAGTTGTGTTGTCTCCGTGCGAGTCGGGGTTTCCATTAAGCTTTTTTCTTCTGGCGTCCTGACGCCAAGACGCGAGACGCATTTTCGTGAGTCTGTAGACGCAAGTGTCTTCATTTTCTGGCGTCGCAGCCATGCTTCACCTATTATTAGCATGCCATTATATATAATTTAATTGCAGCTCGATCGATGTCAAGATCTTTCAATCTGACGTCTGGTGACGCCGGGTATGCGATTTTTTGCGTCTGAGGACAATTTTCTGGCGTCATAAACGCCACGATGCCAGTTCGCGGAAGCCCTGATGCGAATAGCTGTTGGTTTAAATATATAGCCATTGTACTGACAATGCATACTATTTATTCTAACAAATATCTTATTACCCTAGGTTTATACTGATTTAAACTAATAATATTTTGACAATGTGTCTAATATTAAAAAAATAAAAAAATAAAATGAATGTATATCTGAAATCTCGATCCAAATCTCAAGTGGAAACTTGCTGTGGCTAGCTTGCCAAAATGTAAAATAGCGCAAATCTTTAATGTTCAGGATGTCTAATTTTTATGCTAATAGGGGGAAATTCGGCACAACGCGCTGTCAGCGGAATTAGGTAAACTACTTATTGAAGTTTATATGTGCTAAGTTGCACCGCGATGCACCGTGAGGAAAATTAGTTATTGACGTTTTAGTGCACTTAACATGAAAGGTGAGCGATATTTGGTGAAATTTCTATTGTAATTCTAAATTCAGATCTTGAATCTTTAGAGTCGATGATCTCTTGAGCTCCTGTGACGTCACTAGCGATAGGACTTTGAGGGTACGGGTTCTGAACAATTATCTTTTTTATAAAATTTAATTTTCAACGTAGGTTACAATAAAAAGCCCTAACCCTAATGACCCTAATGCAGCCATGACCCTAACTAGCTAACCCTAATGCATCCGCAATTCAAATGTAATGGGCACTTGTCATGTTTGCGTGTGCGCGGCCCATTTGCATTAACAGTTCAATATGGTATTAGTTCTGATTCTGAACCATAGTATCAACTAAGCTCTAACACTATACTATCTGCTTTTGTTTTTGTAGTTTAGGGACCGTGTGTAGCACACAAGGGCTATATACAGTCCGGTTCTGTGCAAGAGAGCCGGCACAGAACCGCTCCCCCATTTCTTTAGTTGCCTTTTACGACTCGCTCAGGGATCTCTGGGCTGCAGGCCAATTCTTTGTTTCCTGGCCTGCAGGGGCAACTAACACTATCTGCGGTCTGCTAACACTATCTGCGGAGCAGCAGATGTTTATCATGCTCATAATTATATACCATAATTATTTTATTATGTCGTTTCTATCATTGCTCTAGTTTATTTCACTATGTTTATGCTTTCGCTGTTTCTTCACATCCACATTAAATTCATATGTTCTCAATTTTCTTTGTTGCTTCCCAATCGAGACTCCGTAACTCCATGACCCGGCTTAAAACTACGATTACAGCAGTTAATAAAAAGCGTAACACTATCAAGAACTTTGCAACCTGAAACTAATTTTAAATAATCAATTCTGTCATTCTTGCTGTTTCGCTTTTCAGTAGAGTTATTGTAACGATTTATATGAAAAACCTGCTCTATATACAGAGTGAGTCAAAAATAATAATCCCGTAGCAATATCGCGATAACTCCGTCAAAATTCAAAATATTGATTTCAGATTTTTAGGGATTGGAGAGGAGATAATTTGCAACAAGACTGTCAAATTTCATGCAAAAATATTGTTTAGTTTAAAAGTTATGACTGTTTTAGAAAAAAGTTTAAAAAATCTAGTTGACTAACACTCTAAAGCTCGCTTAGCCTGGTTATTTTGCCTGTAGCTGGCTTGCACCTGTTTCAGCTTGCAGAGCATGTAAGAATAGACTACTTGAAGTGTCATTGCCTTCAAACTTTGTCCTCAAAACGTTTTTAGTCCCATTTTCCTCCTGCACAAGATTGGTCATTTTAGATGTGCCCAACTTGCGCGTTAACGAAACCATGCTTCCAGCGCTTGGGTCGCAGTGAGGTGCAGCACGTGAACATGGCCTACGAGGCCATCGATATCTCAGGCACACGACGTCATGAATATGCATTCTAGCATGAGTACAGGGATTAGTTAACATGAAATTCAGGACAAAAAACATTCTTATGAGCCTAATTTTACTGCATACATTTATTATAATTTTTTGACTGAATTACGCTCACTAAATTGATTTTTTGAACTTTTTGCGCAAACATTCGTAACTTTTGAACTAAAAATATTTCCAAATGAAATTTGGTGGTCTTGTTGCAAATTATCTCATCTACAATCCTTGCAAATGTGAAACAAAAATATTAGTTTTTGACTGAGTTATCGCGATATCGCTAGGGGATTATTTTTTTTTTACTCTGCACACAACAAGACCAGTAACAGTGAGCCAATGATGAACGGGTTGCATAACTTAGAAAACGTTGGATGTGTTGTGAATAGTCGAGACGGAAGTGCATTGATTCAAACATCGGATAGAAGCATCAAAAGCAGCTGAAGTTAAAGGAAGAGCGGACTAATTGTATCGAACATTAATTAGCAACTACCGAACACGCCGAATCAGGACAAAGAGCTCATCTTAATTTGGTCTTAGCGGTAGAAACACAAGATGAAGGCTCAAAGGTTTAGGCTGACGATGGAAACTAAGAAGCAAATGGAAGCGAGGTGTAAAGCTCAGGCCGATGCTGCTAGACTCAGACGTCAGTTGGAAACCCCTGAACGAGCCGAAGCAAGGCGAAAAGCTAGTGCCGAAGCTGCGCGTTGGAGACGACGGAACTTAGAAACGCCTAAACAAGCCGATGCGAGATGCAAAGCTAATGCTGAAGCTAAGCGTTTGAGGCGTCAGTTGGAAACCCCTGAACGAGCCGAAGCAAGGCGAAAGGCTACTGCCGATGCTGCTCGATGGAGACGACAGTTAGAAACTCCTGAACAGTCTGAAGCAAGACGCAAAGCTAGGGCCGAAGCTAAGCGCTTGGGGCGTCAACCGCATCACTCAAATTTGCTTGAAAAGGCTGAAGGACGACCAAAAGCTGGTGTCGAAGTTAACCACTTTCAATTTAAGCGTGAGACCCAAGAACAAGCGGATGAAAGACGGAAGGCTGCTGCCGAAGCTAATCGCATAAGCCGGGAGCGTGAGACCCCAGAACAAGCCGACGCAAGACGGAAAGCTGATGCTGAAGCTCACCGCTTGAGACGACTGTTAGAAACTCCAGAAGAAGCTGAGGCAAGACGGAAGGCTGACAGTAAAGCTTGTCGCTTGAGACGTCAGCTGCAAACTCCAGAGCAAGTTGAAGCAAGAAGAAAGGCCCGTAGCTTGAGACGTCTGTTGGGCAGTGCTATAGAACGTTCCAGGCCAGCCAATATAACGGGAGACCGTTGCTCTGCGCAGACCGTAATTCATCAGAATGGTCGTATCATTTTGCCAGAGAATGGGTCAGATATTAATTCCCTTTACTTCATACTTATAATAGTGGTCTTTATGTAAATATTAAACTTTGAAGAAGATTGGAAACTTTAACTCTGGATAGTTAGAATCTAGAATTTATTTGAATTTTAAAATTTATAATCTAAATTTTCAAGGTCTTTTAACTATGCAATACAGCAGTATTGTGACTAAATGTTCAGTAGTAATTATTGTAAGAAATATTACTATGCTCTTTGCGATTATAGTCATAAATTAAGAATGTGCACAGGTTTACTAGGACAGCGAGGATGATGGTGAGATGGTTGTGAGGAATGACGCTGAAGATTAAGGGCCGAAGTTATAGTCGTGACTTGAGCGACGGCGGCTACTTGAGTAACAGAAAATGGGCGATTTTCTTCCTCA
>JAQIWG010000465.1:0-33670 GCA_034695025.1 Chamaedrilus cognettii
AAAACATCATTTGCTTGAATCGTAGGTGCGGGAGAAGTGCAGCAGACTACATACAGAAAGTGGACTTGAAAAAATGACTTTTAAGTCTGGATTTAAAGGAGAAAACCTTAGGTTAGGAGGGCATAACCTTTTTTGTGTAGGCCTATTGTGTATTGTGTATTTTTAACTCGGGCTAACTTTTTTTTCGTATTTTGAACGGCGGAAATTCTTAAACTTTAAGATAATTTTGCAAATGTCTGCTTATCTTGTAGACAATTCTCTGTTTTCTTATGTCCAATATTTTTCCATGATTTGGTTACATATAAAAATTCTTATTTATTTATATTGCTCCGTGAGTCGGATCACATTATATTTTTGATATGTTGAACTTGTCGGTGCTAATTTTGTATTCTCCAAGTAAACCGAGGCACGCTTGCTACATTAGCTTGCCCTACATAAGCTACATTGAATACAACAACTTTGATTAAGAACTTTGTACAATCACTTCCCGAAACATTTTTCAGGTTTAAAACTATCAAAATATAATTTCTGTGAAACAAACAAAGCACAAAACGATGCGCATCAAAATTTGCGGAATACAGTTGCGTTAGGCTTCCTTTCCAGGATGGATATTTTGCATTCAATTTTGCATGATATTTTGCATGCAACCGTGTTAAAGGGATTATTGTATTCAATGCCCTTAACTGGGTTTCATGCAACTTGATGCAAGCCGTGCATGAAACCCAGTTAAGGAATAAGGTGTGCATAAAACCCAGTTAAGGAAATCGTTGTCGTGACAACGATCGTCCGTCCGCCTTAACACGGTTGCATGCAAAATTGCGTGCAAAATATGCATGCTTGAACCTGAAGAAGGTCTGATTAGAACAGCGGTGATAGAGAGAACTTTTTGATAGACGGATCAAGTAGGACACCGCTATAGCGTAAAGCTCATTTCTAGCCGATGTGCAGCAGCTAGAGGAGCTGCATCACTCCGCTGTCGGAAGTGATTATTGCTCCGCATCTGCTGGTTATCCCTGCCGCTGCCTCGCCTACAGTAGCCTAGAAGACCTGAGGCCCATGCGAATAGTGTGATTAGAAGTCTACAAATCGTAGACCCACGCCATTGCTTAGCTGCTCGCGCACAACTAGTGCTGCCGGCGCGTAACGCGGCGCTCAGACGATTCTTTGCAAAACATGATTCTCGCCTTTGATAAACCGATTTCGGACAAACTAGTTTTTCACTACACAGGGCCCTAAATAGGCTATTTCAAAATCATCGTGTGGACTTCGAAAGCCAAATCGAAACTCGCTTTTCAAAGCGAGATGAAATAGGAATCGGTTCGATTTCGATGCGCTAATGACTTGTACTTTTAGAAGAGCGTCTGGACAAGTAACCTTACTTTTGAAGAGCTTGTTTTTTACGAACTGATTTCAAAAGCAAGATTTTCGAAAGCGTCGTCTGACTGGAGTATAACTGTGCGCTTAGCTGCTATAGGCGCACACCGGCGCTGCTAGGCCTACAGGTTCACGGAGCGTCCCGTGATCCTGTGGATACGGAGTGGATCGGAGAAGTCCGCAGGAAGCGAGGGAAGATCGGAACGTTGTCGGCCGATAGCGTAGGAGCTGCGTTCAGTTATCCGGTAGGCGATATGTAACAGTAAGCTTATTGTAGTACTACAGGCCTAGACCCTACGCATTGTAGAAGTTGATTTCACCAAAAATTGCAGCTCAGACACGGACAATGCAAGTACAAATATAGCGAAAGCACAGCAGAACAAGCTATTTAGGCCTATGCCTACAAGAAAGATCATTAGATCAAGCAATCGAAGCACTGACAATTTAACAATATCTTGTATTAATATAGCCTACATACAAGCATGTAGTAATATAGCCTACATACAAGCATGTAGTAATATAGCCTACATACAAGCATGTATTAATTTAGCCTACATACAAGCATGTATTAAAGTTTCACTTTACTTTCTGTGGTCTTAGTTAATGCTCAGCTACACCGGAGTATAATCGCAGACATTGTACTCTCTATGTAGGCTGTAAATACCCCTGTGATTAGGCCTAACAGTCCATAATCTAAAAGTCTAAAACAGCCGACTCTGAAAGTCAAGTGTTTACTGTTTAGGGCTGTTCTCCAGGCAGGAATTTCAAGGAAAAAACCTGATGTAGGCTTATGTCTAGGCCTAATGTATGTTTTGTATTATTTTGTTGTTTTGTATTGTTTTGTTGTTTTGTATTATTTTGCACGCATTGTATTTGACTAATTTTAAAGCCAGCATCTAGCTTGTGTAGCCTAGAGTCCTACTATAAACTCTGACTATAATTTTATATACGTTGTGAAAGTGGGCTTAAAGTTAGTATGAAGCGATACTACCAGTGGTTAAAGTGGGTGGGAACGCGTGGGAACGCTGTTCCCACACCTCCTCTAAAAATTGAATCCGTTCCCACACCTGAGAAAAATTTGGGAACTCTGTGTAACGCAGTTCCCACACTTCATTTTTTAACAGTTCCCACACCTCATCAGACCCACTTTAACCACTGGATACTACCCAATGTTTTGTATCAAACTATATTAAAACTTTGATTTTCGTTATCTGTACGTCTTTTTCCCTTCTTCGATGTATGATAACTGTTATTTGACCCGGCCGTATACATAAATTATATGAGATGGTCGCTGTAGCTAAAATCATTTAGCGTATAGCCTAGGCGTAGATATTTAGGTATAACGTGATAGCATATCGCAGAAGCCTGTAAAGACTTTACAAAGAATAAAAATAAATAAAAATATTAAAATGAAAGGGTAATTTAAAGACGCCAATGCGTTATTGGTTTTCATGACTTTCAAAACTTGCAGGTTATTTATTAGTAATGAAAAAGTTTTAAAAAGACCCTCCTTGGAGTGTGATTACATGTAATCATCCTAGGACTAGTGCTCTTTTGAGCCCATGTCTATCTTCCGTATCTTGTATGCCTATCTTCTGTATCTTGTGTGCCAATCTTCCGTATCTTCTGTACTTATCTTCTGTATCTTCTCTGTCCATCATTGAATTTCACTCCCCATCAACACACACACATGCTTTTTAATCATCCGGATGCTAACCCCACTTGGTCCACGGATGCTAACCCCACTTGGTCCAGAATCAACCCCCTGGTAGTAACCGCTAGTGGCCCATGCCACGCTGGTTGATCACTGGTAGCGTATGCTGCTGCTAGGCAGAAGTGCCTAGAGCTTGGTTCCGTGTAGCAGCTGCCGATCAGACGCGCTATAAATAAACCTGCGCTATATATGGCCCTCTGATGCCGCTGCTGCTGCTGCTGCTGCTGTAGCACGCAAGCTTGTTCTAAAAGTCTAAACTGCTTCTGAGTGTAGTCTAGCTATAGCACCAGTCGCTGTGCTGCAGCTGTATCAACAGTGTTCACCAAATAGGCTCCTGTAGTCTAAGTTGTAGGTGTAGCAATGACGAAGTAAAAGTCAAGCTGCGCAGCAGCAGTAGGCATAGCTGCTGACGTCGAAGCAGCTGCAGCAGCAGAAGAAGAAGAATAAGCAGCAGCAGCAGCAGCAGCAGTTGGAACCAAGTGTGCAACCAGGCTCCATTGATGTCTTGGAATGTTACTAGTACTAACACTATAAACCTGCCGGCCTTCAATTACCAGATCCACGTCATTGTAGGACTTTGGTAATTTTAGATCATGTCACTTTTTAGCTTGCCAGCCTGACAATAATTATGTACCCAATCAACTCACTTTATTAACAATGAAAGGGTAGAAAGAGGGCTGCCCATTTAAAATACCTTCCAGTGTTATTTTCGCGAGCTTTTCCGATTCGCAAAATTAGCTCAAATTGCATGCACGTGAAAATTTTAACTTTTGCAGTATTTCGCACTGTATCCTCTTCAGAGGAGCAAAGGAGCAGCGTGCAGCCATGGAGCAGCAGTTTGCTCAGATCAACATCCAGGACCAGGCGGCGGTCTTCTCCTGCTTCAACTGCGCGCTCAACCTGACCGGGTACCAGTCTAGGGTTGCCAGCTAGACGTCCCTTATTTCAAGGGACGTCCCTTATTTCTGGAGGCGATTTGTCTCTTGTCGCTTACAATTCACGAACGGCATAAGGGATGCAAAAATTGTCCCTTATCTGGGTCCAGGGGTGTATAGTCACAGATTGCTGTAGTCACGGCCCCAGGCCTATATTGGTGCACCTGGTTACAACAAAACAGTCATGTTTTGATAGATTAATTTGTAAAGTTGCAACTGATATCTGATAGTCTAATCCTAGAGGCATTTTTCCATATGTGACTATAGATCTGGTTAGAATCGCACGTAAATCTCTGGATGAAATTTGCTGGACCACAATGTAGTTTATGTAGCGAAAAGCAAGTGATGAAGTCTATGCAAAGTAGTGAAAGAACTGAATCATGCTGAATATTTTGTGTCCCGTATTTGAGGATGAACGTCTGGCTACCCTAGGTACCGCTACATCCTGAGGGACGAGAAGCCATTCTGCATCAAGTGCTACGAGTCCCTGTTCGCAAACAGCTGCGAGGACTGCAAGACGCCGATCGGCACCGACTCCAAGGTAGCCGGGCGCCCTCTAGCGGTGGCGATTCTATGTGGAGGCCAAATGACGCCAAGCGTCACCAGGCTTGGCGTCATGTTGGCGTCGCTAATTTTTATGGACATGTAATGCTAGAGAGAAGATAAAGAGGTGCTTTATTGTGGTTTTGGCGTCCCAAGTTTTATGGTTGGCGTCTCCAGTTTTGCAATTGTTGGGGTAACCCGTTTTTCAAAACGTAAAAAAATTGCAGCGTTCCCTGTTCAAAATTCCCGCAGCCGCCTCTGCCTTATAGCGTGGTGTTCGAAATTTTCTGCGACAGCGCTTTAAAATGTATTGAATTTGCTCGTTTCACTGTTATTGGCAGACCTGCGTTATTTTGTCGGCGTCTGGTGCTATTGAACTCATGTAATATAAGTTCATTTCAAGCAGATTTCTTCAAATCTTAAAATATTTAGTGCTGTACAAAATATGAAATTCCAAAACAGACACTCCCTTTAGAAATTAGTTGTTTTTCTTTATTTTAGACCCGAGTTATAGGGAAAGAGGGCGTGTTCTCCCCCCCAGGATAAAATTCTGTTTCTATACCTCTGCTCCTCCATGAAATGGTTTCTTCGACAGCTGTGTTAACTCTCTTCCCTGCCTCACACAGGCGTAGGTCGCAGACTATAAAAGAGATCATTATGTCTTCAGCGCATCATAATGTAAGTGGCTCTTATTGCCTGAACGAAATCTTTCTTCGTTCTCGTTCCTCTTTACACCTACCCACGCTCTCTGTTCTTATTCCTTAGGTGTGCAAGAACTCTGAATCTCTCTCTACTTCAGTTTTAGATTATAGAACTGCCCGTTGATATAATACATCTTTGCAATTTTACTAACTGTAACAGGCAGTGGTATAATATTATCTGTGGAACGTTGCACTCTAATGAGTCAATTTATGTTTCATTGACTGACAATAAATGTTGTTTTATGTAGGCTTAATCTTGGTAGGCCTATCCGTAATTAGATACAGTTCATGGCAGATATGATACATGTACGCTTACAGATCAACAAAAACATACAAATCTATCCTCCATTACCGCTTCAATTTTTTTCTTAATAATTTTCTTCGTAAATATCGTACTACTGAGGCTATTGAGAGTAGGCCTTCATCATAACTAATTGAAGTTGCTTGATAAAATTGCTGATATATTACTACTTCTAATTTTGTCTCTGATATTTTCGTACCAAGCAAATCTAATGTAATTGTAAGAAAAAACCTTATAGCTTAATTTTACTCTGCACATTATCCTTCACTTTGCCTGGAGCTGCATGCCCTATAGACCTCATTGTTCTTATTCGTTCTCTCGCCTACCCTACATTCATGTGTTTTGGCCATGTGATAGCTAGTAGTAATTTTGCCAATGGTCCAGCTCTAATCATAACTGCACACAACTATAATAATTGCAGGCAATTATCAGCAAAGTATGCACTTCAGTGCCAGTAAATTTGTGGATTCTTCGATCAGCACAGATTCCTGTGACCTTGCTGAAACAGGATGAAGGCATCGAGAAGCTTAACTGGCTGAAGCCTGGAGTAATAATTCTATCCACTGAAACTGTGTTGATAAAATGTCCCACGTCGACTCATAAACAACTGATAATTGACTCATCCTAGATATAGGCGTGGCCTGCGCAGCAGTGCGCAGTGCTTTTCACTTTTTATGCCGCTGAAAGCCTTTAGATCTACCGACATGCAGGGATGTACATACATGTATGTAGCTGCCTAGATGGACGTCGGGGACGCGTCCCCCACTATGGACAAGGATATCCCCAGCAAGATTTAGGCTGGTCCCCACCCTGATTTAGCTCTGATCGCCACTTTGACCCCACCTAGCTATCAATTCCTCGCACTTACGATTGAAGCAAATGATATTTTTCTATCTCCGTATGCATGACATATATTTGGTGCGTTACAAGTGCAATATATACATACATGTGCATTGTTCAGATTGGCTTAAATAGTGCAAAGGCATAAAAGCATAAATTTTGACATAGATTGTGAAGAAATAGACAACCATTGATTTTGACATAGTAACTATTAGAAAAAGTTTAATCCCTGCCCCCCCCTCTCCCGCTCGCAAGTGCTGCTACGCCCTGCCGACATGACTTTACATCCTGCTGGATGATTGATGACTTCTATATCTGTGACTAAAACCTGCGCCAGTGCCTTTCAATCAACCAATCACCTGCGGCTCTTTACTGTCCCTGAAACAATCAACAGCCTCTCATATCAGAGTGATACAAGTTTATCAATAGTAGGCTATCAATAATTTGCACAGCTATTTTCTCGTTAAATTAGAGGTTTATATCATGCAGTATTAGAAGTTCATAAATTATCATGCAATAATTATCATTATAGTTAACGGCTCAATATGGCCGCTCAGCTGCATGCCATAACAAATACATGTATATTGAAATGCTAACTGCTGGACCATAGTCTAACTGCTGGACCCTAGTCTAACTGCTGGACCCTAGTCTAACTGCTGGACCCTAGTCACACAAGATGGCAGTCATGACCAAAACATAATTATTTTATGCAATAATGATTATAGGCCTTCAGCACTGAGCAGCGTGCATGCTGGCATTGGCTTGCCTTTCTTCTATGTCTGTGGTCTCATGACTGTGTCTTTGTGCTAACGTTATCAATGAAATAGAATTAGGCTGTACACTCTAATATTAGTAGGACATTACAGAATTGCAGCTCATGTTGTTAGGCTACTGGTCGATTTTCTTTTTGAGCTGCTCTGTTCTCTACAAAACTTCTCTGCTGCACCTGCATCCTAAATGTTGTCAATCTATCAGTTGTTCCCTCTCCTTTCAGCCCCAGAACTCAGAGAAATTGCTAAGTCTCTACATCGGCCTTGCTTATCTACAAACTACTCAGCGGATAAGACTTTCTCAAAGTTCAGCGTTCATGCTGCTAGCTCAATTCTGCCTGCCAGACGAAGAGCCTTTTGCAGACGAAGAGCCTTCTGCTCAATATTGAACGGCAGTGGCACCATTGGGTTAAATAGGAATAGGCTTATCTCTTGATTCTGGGTATCTCAGCAAAAAATATCCCCAGATTGCATTTTTGACAAAAGCATCCCAAGCCCCTGACTATAATATGCGCCATTTTATAAATTATATCGCTATAATTATATCTGGAGATTGCGTTAAAAATCGGATTCCTCAATCACTGAAATATCCCTAAATCTAGTGATATATCCCTAGCAGTGGCATCAGTGTCGAAAGGTGGACCGCTGCTGCTATCCCGAACAATGCGCTGATGAAGGCAGCGCTGCTTTGTGGTCGGCTATGGGAGAAAAAGCGAGCGCGAGCTCCGCTGATTTGTTGGCTCAACGCTGGACGGCGTGGGATGTGTTTAGATAGTGGAGCCTGAAGGGAAGTCTGTTTAGTCTATGACATGAAACAGGCTAGGGTCTGGGCGCACGCTGCTAAACATAACGCTTACAATAGCTTTTCAGGTAAAGAGTATCGAACGATAAAAAATGATAACCTTCAGAAATTTCTTATCTAAATCTGCCTTCTGTGTCTTGTTGGCACGAAAGCGTTGGCTTTGAGAAGGATACTCTTTGCATCGGAAGTCTTGGTGCCTTGCATTTAAGTTCAGTTCATTTGTTTCAGCTATACAATGTAACACTCATCATATGGCCAGACTGGCTTTTCCCTAGATTTTATGTTTTTCAGAGCTATCTTTCCTAATCCCGTTTCTAGTCTTATCGTTCGTTCTATCTTGAATCTAGCTGGGTCTAGTTTCATGCTTCACTCTTTATCATGCTTAATATATCACCTGTCTTAGTGATGCCTCATGTCCTATCCTCTGTCATTCCCTTTAGCCCCCTCTAAGTAGGCCTACATCTCACTGCCTGCTTGCCTAGCATTATCTCTGTTAGTCTCTATCATGGCTTATTTTCTGTCCTACTCAGTATCCTCCCAAACGCCCCTCTGCCCGCCCACCCTGCAGGACCTGTCGTACAAGCGCTGGCACGAGCGCTGCTTCAAGTGCGCCGACTGTCACGTCTCACTCATTGTATCCTTAGACTCCCTAGTACCTCTCCCAGTCCACTCTAACACTCCACTGCCTGCCCTACTTTCCGCCCCGCAGGACCTGTCGTACAAGGACAAGCACTGGCACGAGCGCTGCTTCAAATGCTGTGACTGTCACGTCTCGCTCGTCGACCACCCATTCGCCTTCAAGAACGAGCGTCTCTACTGCGCGGACTGCCACGACAACAACTTCGCCGCACGCTGCGATGGATGTGGAGGGCTCTTCAAGGCCGGTACGCGCATCCGCATCTTAATGTCTTTATAATCTCATATTTAAATTAATTTTCTGCTTTTGGAAGTTTGATTACTGATTCTATAGTGATGAACAGATAAATACATTTAATAATATTCCAGTGAACAAGAAAATGCATTGATTTGATGATGTCAAATAAAAGTATTATTTTATTCTTAGTTAGAAAAAATATCCCAGACAAATTTTTGCAATTTTCTTTCTGGACCCACTTCCGATAACTAATGCTGATTTAATGTGTTGTTTTTGCTGCAGGCCTGGGGCCTAAGTGAACACTTGGATTCAAATTTAATAGCAAAGAAGACACCGCACCTCATTCAAAACAGATAATTGCGCTATAAATATCATCAAGATTTTCGTAAATGACACTCATCACAAATTTGATTGCAATCCATTATTATTGTGATCATAAAGGAACTCTACGAGTGTAGTAATGTCTCGTATAGTCAATGTGTACATATGTAAATGTGTAAATTCTTGAAAATGGTCTGCTGGTAAGATTGCAGTTACGAATAATGCGAATAAATTGAAGTAATGGATGTAGTACTATTATCTGATTGTTTCAGGGATGAAGAAGTTTGAGTACAAGGGGAAGCAGTGGCATGAGCAGTGCTTCTGCTGCAAGGTCTGTCTACAACCAATCGGAAGCAAGAGCTTCATCCCACGTGACCAGGAGGTAGTCTGTGTGCCGTGCTATGAGGAGCAGTATGCGCAGAGGTGCCTCAAGTGCAACGGGGTCAGTGAAACAGATTAATAACTTTTTTCATGGGCTCTGTTATTTCCTTGTTTTACATGATTTTGTGGTAATACATGTTTCGAACGCGATTTCAGATCATGCTTAAATGAATTATTTATGTAAATAACAGTGCCTTTTTCTTTTGCAAATATTAATTGTACCGTAGAAGAAATGTATGCGAGAATTAGCAAGTACATCAGCAACTAACTACAAGCATAGGCATATGGTAAGATGTTTAAAAAAATTATTTAAAGAAATTATTCTGGCAAATATTATGCTGAATGTATGCGATGATAATGGAGCTTTTTCTCACTGCAGGTAAACAAACAGGGCGGCATCACATACTGTGCATACAAGAAAACACGGTGTGGCACCACGAATGTTTTGTGTGGTGTGTGTGTGTGTGCATGGTGTGATGTGTGGTGTGATGTAAAGTATGTGGTGTGTATGGTGTGATGTGCGGTGCAGGTGATCAACAAGGGAGGCATCACGTACAAGAACACGCCGTGGCACCGCGAGTGCTTCGTGTGCACTCAGTGCAACAAGCAGCTCGCGGGGGAGAAGTTCACCTCCAAGGACGAGAAGCCATTCTGCGCAGAGTGCTTTGGGGAACTGTTTGCCAAGAAGTGCTGCCGCTGCACCAAACCAATCACCGGTAGGCTGCACTTGTTTGTACCAAGCCAATCACCGGTAGAGTCTGCACTTGTTGCACTAAACCAATCACCGGTAGGCTAGAGCCTGCACTTTTTTGTATCAAGTCTATCACTAGTAGCCTTCATCACCATTTCCGGTCGGATTTGGACCAGGATGTTTTAGTAGAATAGAATGTAGAGTTATGCTGAAGATGTGGTCAAATGACTGGTGTTATATTTGGGACTAAACTTCAGTTTTTTGCATGCATATGTACTACTATGTGTTACTAGTATTATTTATGTGCTACTTTACTGAAATTTACGTAGAGGTAGTAACTATTTATTTTGATGGCACTAGAACGACTTGCTTTTAGCTGATTGGACACGTTTTTTTCCATGAACAGTGAAACTGTTTTCGGTTACTGTTAACCATGAAAGTTTCATATGCATGTAATTTTGGGAAATTTTACGAATTGGACAAATTCGCCAAAATGACATGCAGCAAAAAAAAAGCTGCAGAAGCTATATATAGTGGGCATTGGGCGGTCCTCAAAAAATCAAAAATTAAATTGAACAAAATTTCAGAGAGGCAAAACGGCCAAAATAACATTCAGTAAGAATTTAATGTTTTACAGAAACATTTGCGCTGGTGCTTTTGAAAAAAATAAGAAAGTGTTCCTATTTTTGCTTTTATTATAATTTTTTTGACTGACAGGTCTGGGCGGGACCAAGTTCATCTCGTTCGACGACCGTCACTGGCACAGCGAATGCTTCGTGTGCTACCGCTGCACGACGTCCCTCGTGGGGAGGGGCTTCCTCACTGACGTCGCAGAGGTCCTCTGCCCCGACTGTGGGCGGGCCTAAGTTCCCTGACTCCTCATACAACGGAGCGGGTGGCCCCATTTCTCCTTCGGGGGTGTAGCATCTTGAGGAGCATCGAGATCCCTCAATGGTTCGGGGCGGAACTCTGCACAAATGCTGTGGCTGGGGGGTGCAGGGTAGCCGCCAATAGTTGATGTACTTGGAGTTTAAAAAAACAAGAACAAAAAAGCCTATTATAAACATGCGCCTTCTAGAAACCAGAGGATATAATTTCACAAAACTATCGTATCTCTTTGTTTTCCGGATGAAGTAACTAACTGTTAGGGAAATATGCTACGTAATTAGCTGACGAGACAAGATCAGAGTCTTAGTCAATGATTTTGCATGAAAACTTGGCTCTAATCGGAGTCTCTTGTCTAACTAGGTTATAAACGCTTTGTTACCGACCTTAGTCATCTTAGTTGCTGAGACTTGTTACTAAGTCATTGATCTGCACTGACCTTAGTCATATGATTAATGGTGATGTTCATAGAACACACGTTTCGACTTGCACCTAACAGTATTATTATCTTTCTTTCTGTATATTATCTATGTTGCTTTTGTGTTCAGTGTTCAGGGGCGGATCCAGGACTTTTTAATGATGGGGCGATGCTTGGTCTTGTAATTGTCAAATGAAGATTTCACATGTAGATTTTACAGCAGAATCTCAAAAGAATTTTCGGTTAGTGAAAGCAACAAATTTATGGCTGAGTTACCCATTCCTTTCTTTCTTCTGGATTCGCCCTGATTTGTTTGTTTCTGTGTTTCAGTATCGCTTGACACTTTGAGATTAGGAATATGAATAGGATCTGTGCCTTTTGTACAACAGCCTAATGTGACTATCTGCGCATAAACACTGGTATGACTGACAAGATATTGAATTATTGTTGAATTTAAATTTCAAGTCGCCAATTATCAACCGTCAATGCTGCTGTACTATTCTCCATTACAAGCTATTTTGTAGCAATTCAAAACTGTAAAATAAACTCAGCTAGTTTTCACTACCACAGCCGCAACTCAATCAAAATTAGCACTCCATTGCATATTTCGTTATTAAATTGTAAAATTTAACTGAATTTAAATTAAATTAAAGCGTGCTGAGAAAAGTGAGTGAGAATGAGTGAGTTCTGGATGAATGCAGAATAAAGGTGATGACCTTCTCTATCTTTAGCAGTAGCTGTAGCTTGGTGTGTCAGTAGTATGCTAGTGCCTTGCAGTCTTGTCTTGTAGATACAAGCCTCGGTTTCTAGTCTTAGTAGTGTTTGCGTTCAAAGTCAATTAAAGTCACGACTGCTGAAACATTGTGAAGCTTTTTTGCTGTATCTAACTGTATTGTAACTTTATTGTAACTCTCTTCGGCTAAAAAAGAGTAGAATTTAATATTTGATTTAAATCATGGGCTAAATATTTGCTATTTTGAATTTTTATTTTTTTGCCTTTAATGATGCAACTGCGCTCTTTTCTTAGCTTCAAGGAGATATTGACTGTGCATTAAAGGAGTTCGATCGTGCGCAGAATTTAGATATGCATCACAACAACATAACATAGAAATCAAGATATTGCACGCGGTATTTGTCCAAATGTTCGATAAATTTTGCAAAATAAAACCGTTTAATATCACTATCACTATAAAAACACATTCAATACATGACTAGAATGTTCAGATCTTTCCAAAAATGGATTAAGAAAAAAATTATATCAGATCAATCTTATCTAAGATTATGTAAAAATATTCAATTCCGGTACAAAACAAAGCTCGCACTGTAACGAACACAACTTCATAATCATGATACATAGCCAACATCATAATAATATACAATACCGGTACAAGTAAGTAAACTCTTTGCGTCCATGCTCACAGTCTCTCGTACACCTCAGAGTTCTCCGCCTCAAGTTCACATGCACTAAGTTCGCGTTCTGCAGGGGCCTCGTTCATCGATCCATAACTTTCAATCTTGCTGCTTGCGTCGACACCAACCTCAAACTCTCTTCTCTCCTTCATCACCAATGGCCTGGAAAACTCTTCTTCCAAACCAACGATTACTTCAACAGCATCGATCTTGCCAGATCCCTTCGTACCCTTCGCTGACACATCCATCACGTTTAATGGGTCGATACAGCATAAATCTCCCAGCTTGACGTCGGGATATCTTGCAACAACTTCTACCCCTAACCAGATACCGGGGTCCTCCACGCCACTCGGGCCCCTCGGAGCTCCACAGCTTTTCAGGTCATTGTTACCATTTCCGAAATCTTGTTCCATTCCTTCCGGACCCTTCCTGAGCATCTCATCGCTTCCCTTTAGGCTTTGACCATTTTCGCCTCCCTCCGACCCCTCAAATTTATCTCCATCCTGCTGCGCCCCATTTTGCCCCCCGGGGCGCAGCAACCCCTTCTCCTTAACTTTCTCATCCCCCTGAATTCCACAACCGTGACGCAGCCTCCCCAGAGCGATCGACTGGCTTTGCGCCACCCCCGCCCCTGCTCCTCCCCGCCGCGTAAACGCCACCGCGATGAACCTCCCCCCGCTCGAATTCTCCTCCTCGCTAAACTTCCTGCCCCCCCTCGCGCCCTCCCCCCTCCCGCCGCGCCCCCCGGTCTCCCCCTTAGAGAGCAGCAGGGAAGCGGTGACGGACGAGGTGGGGAACCCCCCATGAGGGGAGTTGCTCCCTCCTGGGGAGCAGCAGAGGCCCTGGCGCACAAACTGGCGGTACCCCGCGCGGATGAGGTTGTTGGTGAGACCATAGATGGCGAAGTTGACGGAGGCGTGCAGGTGCGCGACCAGGGAGGCGTACAGGTGGACGGACATGGGGAAGGAGTCGGAGGAGTCCGCCAGCAGGACGGCGATGTATGGCGCCCAGCAGATGGCAAAGGCGGCAAAGATGATGAACATAGAGCGGACCTGGAAACAGATCGCTGAGTTTTTGAGACAACATGCTCATAGTGCAATAATTTACACCAAATAAATCCATTGGTGGAAATATAGTTGCCTTCATCTTCAAAGTGAATCAATTTTAAAAATCGGTTGACATTATGCCACAAATCGGTAACAACCATTAGTTTTGATCTTTTTTTTGACGTAGGATTGTCGTAGGATTTAAATTTTCTACTGTATAACACGTCGCAGCTCGACGGCATGGCATCGTAAACTGGCATCATTCTTAAAGGTTTGACAAGCATCAAAGAAGAGAAATTGACACATTTTTCCCAGCTCGCCGCGGACCCGGACCGGTGACAGGTTATAATACATGGACCGGCTTCAAGGAACCGGACCAGCACTTTGATCTAGGTAAACATTAGGCCTAGTCTACATGGCACGGAGCAGGGCATCATATTTTAGTGTACAGTTGCACAGAGAATGTGCCATTCAAAATAAAAATTCCCAGTTTTAGACCGTGATATGTGTGCCCAGTTGTAAATTTTAAGTTTTCCAATATATATATATATCCAATATATATATAAATATATATATATTAATATATACACTGGCTTTGAGCTACTTTAAATGGATGGCAGAAATAAAAACACAAACAGATTATAAGAACTCTCCTTCTAGCTAAACCTCCAGCCTCCCCTCATGCTTTTAGCTCGCTCACGTCCCTCTCCCCCCCCCCTCCCCCTTGGAAAGCAACAAAGAAACGATAATGATTAATGGACGAGACAGGTGGTCATACGACTATATCTTAGTTATTTTTTCTCTATACCTTAATTATCTATTTCTCTATTTATAGTTTGTTTGTTTGCCACACATTTTGTGTGAAATAAGGATATTATTATATCCCAAGCCCAGTACAGGGTGCTCTACATCAAATTATACCGCTGGCGACCTGTCTGATGGTATTGAGGATGGGAGACCGGCCGGCCCTCCAGCCGGTATCTTATTATTATATCGAAAGCCCAGTAAAGTGTGTGCTGACTGTTCTCCATTGCACAAGTACAGGGTGTTCTCCATCAAACAAGCGACCTGTCTGATGGTCTTGAGGATGGGCGAGGGGCCGGCCCTGCGGCTGGTCTGGATGCGCTCGAGGCGCTGCTTGGCCGCGCGGATGTGACGGAAGATGAGTGCGTAACAGCACGTGATGATAGCGAGGGGCACGAGCATTCCCACCGACACAAAGAAGACCGTGTAGGAGTGGGCGTGTGTGCGGCTCCACAGACACTTGTGGCTCTTGTGGTCGTACCTACGGCGCACCAAACACGCACATTTTATAAAAGTTGTAGTGCCTTTTGTGATCGTACTTACGGCGCACCCAACGCGAATATTTGATAATAAATAATTCGTTTTCTGTGAAAATCTGCAGAAATCAGGATCAATTAAAAGTTCATAAACCTAACTAAATCAAGGCACTTTTAAAAATCGTATTTAAATCCCATTTAATAAAAATGGTCTTGGTGACTTTTGTAATGATACATGTACCTACAGTGCACATAACGCGCACATTTGGTAATCATAGTCTCGGTGACTTTGTGATCGCACCTATAGAGCACCCAGCGAACAAATTTAATAAAAATAGTTCTGGTGACTTAAATTGTGACATATTCGTATCTACAGTGCACCAAACGCACTGCGTCAGTGCAAAAGCCTCTGCGCCACCGACTACCGCACATGACTCAAATCATCCAGACCAATTAATCAAAAACCAAATATATCTGGCCAAATAAATACCCTTACTAGTGAGAGGAGAGGGATTTATGAGAGGAATACTGTAAGGATGAATGGAGGGCAAGAGGACTAGGGAAGGATGAGAATAAGAATGATAGGTGAATTACTGGAAAGACAATCATAGAAGCCTGAAAAATATGGCTACGTGTGGAGAGGTTGGATCCATGCCAGGGACCAGCCGTTTGGCAGTGCACTAAAGCGAGAGAATTAAAGATCCAACCCGCCCGACTAGCAGCACCCACTCGTGTCGGCTCCAGCCGAGATGACTCGGCAGGTCCATGCCGACCCCGATCAACCATATAGCAAGCACGATAGCGCGCGAGTGCAGCGGCGTGTAGACGTGACGGTAGAGCGTCTGGTGACACACAAACACGTAGCGGTTGACGCTGATGCAGCCCACAGTGAGAAGTGATACCACGCAAGATGTCACGCAAAGGCTCGCCAGAGTCTTGCAGAGCCACTGGCGACCCGTGTAGATGTCGTAGCCGTGTGTCACGCCTGGATAACGCGGAATGTGTGTATGTATGTATATTGCACTTTAACGCACCAAGAATATGTCATGCAAATGGAAACATATGGAATGAACAGACTAATTTGTAGCTTGCACGTTTCCCCCCTCCCCCCCGCACCTATTCAATAATACAAATGAGATACAATTCAATGATAAGCAAAGTAAAAAGCAATTTGCTGGTTTCAACAAAAGAAGATTACTCTCCGAAAAGGCATACGCCTGTGTCTAACCCTAAAAGCATATCAATATAGTAGACTATGCTTCCAATATGGAACCCCTTGCAAAAAATAATTGGCTCGCAGTCAATGTGAGGCTACGTCAGTCAATATGAGGCTACGTCAGAACCGGCGAATCCGTGAACCGGACCCTTTACTGTCAAACAGAGTTACGACGTAGCACTTAAACGTCTCGAGATAGCCTACATGTAGCATCTATTTAAAATGCGACTACTCCGCTGCTTTACACGAAATAATACGTTTGAAGAGAGAAACCGATGCAGCATCACGTAAGAGCGAACAAGTGATTGTCACGCAACAAGCGCTTAGCACACTCCACACAACGGCGAACATTGCTTTGAGACATTTTGAACACAGCGCCAGTGACAGTCGGCGCGTGGAACACTGTAGATTTAAAGTTTGACCCACGTGTACACGTCGGTCCAAAGTATTGCATCTCATACTTCTCATGCACAGTGATGCACTATACTAAGTCTAATGACTTATAAGAGTGTGCACATGTATGCACACTCTTTACGTCTGAGTGCGTGAAGAGTGAACTCTGAGCGTACAGTATACACCAAAGGCATTCATGTGATTGATACAGCTTAATACTTGGAACTAAAAACTTTAGAAATATTCTCCAAAGTTAGCGGTGCCTGTGTTTTATTATGGTATGCACCATTTTGCCACGTCAGGATGCACACAGAGCGCACTCTGAGCCCAAATCACGGGCGTTAATACGCCTGCGTGATACACTGGACAGGCCTAGGCTACTTAGAAGTTAGAACCAAAAACTTTTGAAATTTTAAGCTAACAACGTAATAACATTTGTAGCCTGAGGCTGTTATTCAAAATGTAATGCGATATCGCGTCTTTTTGGAGCACAGCGTAATAAGTAAACAGCCGCCATACCCTGCGGCAAACTCGGCTCAGTGACAAATCACTTGTACAGCCGCTACTGTACATCCATCCATCTCGGGCTCACGTCAACTCCAACCGAAACTAAAATGTACGACTCACACTCGACCAACAGTCGGAGAAACACTTAATTGGTAAATAATTCTTTCTCCCAGCACTTCACCTCCAAGACCCGTCGCACCAGCCCAGCGGGCCTTGTCACACAGCGAGCGACTCAAGTGGTGTGGAACTGTTGCTGGACTCTTACACAGACTCAGCGCTCAGCTGACCGAGTGGCGCAAAGGAATAATTTTCACGTCTGTCCACTCTTAACAGTTACCGAGTGGTTAGCGGCGCGGGCTGGAGCGTGACGTTGACGATGTGTGGACGAGAAAATACCCGGGTCGTGTTGGAGTGGACTGGCATTGTGGCGCCACCTAACGGCACTCAGTCAATTAGCAAGGGGGCGGGGTCTCAGGGAATATATAAACGCTCGGTCATTTAACAAGGGGGCGAAGTCCTAGGGACCACTCGGGTTAGAAGCGAAGAAGGGGGCCAGATCTTCAAAATACATTAAGCAGAGCAAGCAACAATAATACGTTCAGTAGAGACAAGTGCAAAAAACCATAACCATCGATATAAAAGCCTACCACTCTCCCACTCTCAAAATAGACCACCAATTACGGACAAAAATTGTATAATGCATATTCTTAATGCTAGACCTGCAGCAGTCATCCGCTGTTGGTGCTAAGCTGGTCACGGAGGCTAGATCTACATCGAAGGCACTTAAGTGTGCCAAGTAGCCGATCGCGAAGCCGTCGGCGAGGAACGATTAAGTGTTGTTTCATCCATTCATCCTCATCGGCAATGAAGGCGTCGTGCCGAGCTGCATGCTGAACGGAGATTTAAGCATTTTAATGTTAGGACTAGTTATACACCGTGCCTTCTGTGCACGTCAACCGATGGAGCGGCGGATATAATAGATCACGCTCTGCACTGTGTGTCAGCTACACACTGAGTGCGCTTACACTCAGACTGAAACTTGGCTCACACTTACTGTCGTCTCAAGAATAACCTGAAGACACTTGGTCATAAGCTGCTATGAAAACTTATATTTGTTGAATGGATTCTGGTTAAGTTTAGATCGAACTGTATAGAACCATACTAGTAGTTCTGCTTATGCACAACAAGCAGAACAACAACAATAGTAAAACTTATAAATTATGCCGCAGAATTACACCAAACTTAGTAAAATGCTGAAAATATGCGACCATTTAAAAAAAAATCATATTGGGGTCAAAATTGCTAACTAATCGACTTTTTTGACATCCATTATGTTAATGTCCATGTGTTCACACAAGTTAGACGTTTTGCGCCCTGATGCGAACCTCTGGAGATGAGTTTTTACGACCGGATGCCCTTCCTGACGTCAACCAAATAAATTATTTAAGGAATTAAATAAGTGTAGGGCAATGATAATTATTACATAAAACAAACTAGCAGAAGTAAAAACTCATAGCAAAATCTAAACCTGAATAAAACTCATCCTCAAATTTAAAATGAACAAAGCGCCACCCACCGATGATAGCGAAAGGATTCACGAGAGCCGTCACGATGAAATCTGAACATGCGAGATTCGTGATGAACAAATTGCCCACCGCGTACCCCCCCACGCCGCCCGGGCCCCCGCCGACCCCCGCTCCCCCGAAACATCCCCAGCACCCGCCACTCCCTCTCCCCGAACCCCCGCAGGCCAGGGTCCCGACGATCATGAAATTGCCGAAGGTCCCTATCACGGCGATGACCCCTAGGATGATGATGTAGGGGAGGGCGAGCCCGGGAGCCTGCTCGAGAAGGGTGAGACTGCCCTCGGTGCCCTCCCTCTCAGAGGAGTTGAGCTCTGACGCAGGGTCCAGGATTATATCCATGATGAGAAGAGCGCAGTGGTAATGATGGCCTGTGCGATGCGACTTTTGCGAGAAGAAAGAATCTCGTTGGCTTTGTTACTACTGCAGCTCAGAGCTTTATGGGCTTGTCATAAGCGGCGACTAACAAGAGGGTGATGTTCGTTCTTTAGCCCCGATGCACTGAACCGGACTGTATTAGTCTTTGTTACTACTACAAAAACTGTTTCGATAACTTCGCAAACCTACCTAGGCCTATACCGTGTGAGAAACTGAAAAAACTATTACATGTACAATGTCATGTATGTCTTGAGATTCAGTTTCTATGTGGGGGGTGCTGCCGATGGCAGCTCAGCGGAGCAAGTCATTTTACGTCAGATCCTAAACGATGAAATATCTATGGTCACATTGTAAGCTTAGGCCTATACTAGGCTATTCAACTCCTTCACTCTTGTAGTATGAGAATGTAACTGGGGCCTTTGGGGCCTTAGGGCTATAGCCTACCTACAAATGCATAACATAGTTAATTTAGCAATGCTAATATTCGAGCGCAGTTATTATTCAATTTGTCACGCTCCTTCGGAAGGAGTAAATCTCACATCGTCGCCCTCAAAAACCCTCCTTCCTTATTGCTCCCTATGAGTGTCCTTCATCAGGCTACACTCGCGCGTATAGGCCTACATTGTATAACGCTGCGAGCGCAACTAGGCATTGAAGCAAGCAGCACAACGGATATCGCGAGAAACTGTTCGCGAACACGCGCAGTGATTGCCGCCAGAATCACGCCGTGACTGATGCCGCTGCAGCACGCCTACAATTTGTCTTTGCTTTGTCTTGTATTTTAATTTTGTCTTATATTATGAGCAAGTTATGACACGCGGCATAATGCTGCAAAATAATGCTCAGTGCGCGCTACATCGAACACGAATAGGCCTACTATAAATGTAAGCCTATCATCTAGAGACGTGCCTTTTATCGACGAGCGCATCGAACATGAGTACTAGTAAATGCAGTCCTATCATCTAGCGACGTGATTTTTTTTCGATTTGCTGTTTTGTCCGTCAATTCGTCGCTGTGGATAGTAGTTCAAAACTTGGGAGTCTTTTACAATTTCACAAGTTTCATCTCAAATTAAGTTTTAGGCTCCACATCTGAGGATTGCAGGGGGACTAGTTGCTTTTTTGGAGAATATGGCGCTGTGGATAACCGTTCAGGACCTCCAAATGGTCACACATGTTGAACGGTTGGGGGTCCCCAACATTAGCAATATTTCATATCAAATTAAGATAAATTTTGTAGCGGGCGAGTTGTGATTTTGCTATAGCCTATTATGTACCAGATGAGAACTACGCGCTTTAATTAAGTATTCGAGATTAACAAAAATATTTTTAGTCCATTTTTTACAGATGAGTCCCTGATTCAACAGAAGAAATAGTTAGAAACAAGTCAAGTTCAAATAAAACGTTGTGCTTTGGTCTTTTAATGAACGGAACCTTTTAATGAAGTCAATGTA
Source organism: Chamaedrilus cognettii (assembly GCA_034695025.1). Classification (NCBI taxonomy): domain Eukaryota; kingdom Metazoa; phylum Annelida; class Clitellata; order Enchytraeida; family Enchytraeidae; genus Chamaedrilus; species Chamaedrilus cognettii. Next base: position 20,817 of record JAQIWG010000465.1, read on the forward strand.
ACGGTAGAAATGAAAACCATGTTTACAGACGACAGGCAATCTGAGCCCTTCTTCAATTATTGCTAAAAACAAAAATAACATTTGCGACATACTTTGCAAAATGAACCAAAAGAAATCAAAAATGACCTACATCCAATTGATGTCATCCAATCGGATGCATCTCTAGATACGAATCAGGGAAGACACAAACTATGCATAATACTCATGCGATAAAAATTAACATCAGCCAGCTGCTCTTTGAAATTAAGATATAAAGCTGATCAAAATAATTATTATTACCGCAATGAAATAATAATTGGTGTACTTAGTAATCAGTGTAAAAGAAGTCATGAAAAACAAACCATATTTGCTAATTCGCACAAATTTTAAAGCAAAGAGAAAACAGCAGTTTCAATCTCTCCCACTGTGTTAAATTATGCATCTTCTTTGACATTGAAAATGAAATCTCAATATTTAATGAAACAACGACGAAACTTTTCATAAAGTAGAATGTCAGGCGCTATTTTGTCAGCACCCCCCCTCCATGCTTCCACACACGACACAAACACAAGTAAGCAAATATTTAACAATTTTCAATGCCCCTCAATCTCCCCACTCAAGAAATATTTATTCAAATATTCCTGACTATGTTTCCATCGTTCTGTATTTCTGTCATTCAGTATTCCTGACCTTCTGTCCTTCAAGCATGCCGATCCTTTAGGCACATACAAACAGAAATGAGAGAGCCATCATAAGGGACGGCTTGCAATAAGCCTTTGTAAACAAAATGTCAAAGGAAAAAAGGAAAATCCGGAGAGGCCTGGTCATCACCTTTATTTACGTTTTTCATCCACTTTTTCGCTAGCACAGGTTGGACGCTTCCCACGACAAGACTCTCCCACAACTCTCGATTCTTTTCCAGCTCTTCGTTCCTGCCGTGCTCCTCAATATCGCCCTCTACTGCCTCACGCTATTCTTTCTTCTCCCTCCCCTTCCCAACTTTTCCTCCCTGATTCCAGAAGATTAATAATATGGATACAGTGCAATGCAAAGAAGCGCTGACTATGTACCATCAGAAACACAAAATTATTAATGGGAGCATAGGGATCCCCCCTAAAAAAATCAATTCACAAAGATCAAATTCACGATCAACGCAAATAAAAATGTCGGCACTGAGAAATTGAAATTAATTTTTTTACCAGCTTTCTCACACGACAGAATATAAATCTTACACAAATTTACTAACACAAAGCGCTACAAACTGCAGTGCTAAACACATGTCAAGTATAATAGAAAACAATCTCAAATTAACTAAATGAACATCAAAAATTTAGCGAGTACAGACCTAAAAGCATTATATTGTGCGCAACACTATCATTGGTCCATATCTCCAGCTATCACTGATGCATAGATAATGTTGCCGCTCTAAATTGTCTTAATTAAAATACGATCACAGCACAAATGCTATTGTCTTATCGCGATCTTGAAACATTTTTTCCATCTCAATTTTTGGTTCAAAAATCGTTCATGGCTAAAAAACTAATTCTTGCAATCCAATATGATGAATCAAACATTTATATGTACACCGCAATGAATATGTAACTTGCAAAAACGCGATAAGATGCAGTTTCCGTTAAAAATCAATGGAGGTCAATAATAATTGCAGATCTGATACGATTGACGCTACTCCGCATTAGCACGTCAACTTTTAATAAACACTAGAACGTGTCCAGCTCGGCAATACAGTGTCAAACGTGGACATCAAAATTGAACAAGAATTAAATTGTAGGCAGACTACGAGAAACAACGATCCAAAAGCTTTGTAGGTAATATATCTTGGCAACGGAAATAAGAACGTAAGAACTTCACGAACCTGACCCTTATTAAACAACAGGTCTACATCTCAAGTAAAAATGCAAAATTTATGAACCCAATTTCTCTTCGACGAGCTTCGATTAAAAATCGACAAAATGCTAAATAAAATAAAGAAACAACAAGTAACACGCTCATTCTTCAAAATCATCATTTTCTAACAAAGCATGAAAAAATATTCAAGCAATACGACGATTCTCAGCGAAAACTGACCAAAAACTAAACACCCTTAATGTAGAGCAATGAAGAGGGAAATCATCATCATCCTCCATCAGCTAAAATTTTAAAATAAACCAGACCAGACCTCTAGACTCTAGTTCTCCATATATTGGAATAGAATACTGAAAATTGAAAGATTTAAAACAAGTCATAAAAAAATCCAATTAAGAGCACAAGGAACTGCTACAAAAAACGCTTATTCAACATTTTAACAGTGAATCTACAAAACTATCGACTACAAAATCTCACAAAGAATACTTTGCAATCTGGTTCTAACACCAACAACAGCGTCGCGTCAATATCAACTGCAAAAATCAAGTAGCTCTCTAGCTAGCTACAGTCTATTCAGATGCTACAGTCACTGAAATAGTAAACTGGTAAAAAATTGGAAAAAACCGTGTGTTCTAGCGGTTGAACCAATGACTGCAGCCAGCCAATAAAATTCTATCGCTGTCCTAATCGAAGTTGGTACCATCCAATGGCATTGCCACTCACATTCAACCAATGGGAGGAACACTTAAGAAAATCATCCAATTCGTCTCTTGTTGCTGAGGGTCAGCGAATTGCGGAGTAGAAGAGTCACTAGCAGCCAATCGTGTTTGACTGAAGAACAGCGGCTAACGCCATTGGATGGTGAGCTAACAAATCAATCATCGTCCTCGTCATAACTCCCATCGTCATCGCCAGATGCATCAGATTCAGATTCCTCTCTCCCTCCCATTCCCTGCCCTGCACCTCCTTGCTGCTGCTGCAGCTGCTGCTGCTGATGCAGCTGCTGCAGCTGCTGCAGTTGCTGAAACTGATGCTGCTGCATCAGCTGCTGATGCAGCTGCTGTTGCAGCTGCGCGGAAAGCTCCGGCGGATGCTGCTGCTGCTGATGTTGATGCGCCTGGGGAGGTGCGTGATGCGCCTGGGGGGGGGCGAGGGGCTCGGCCTTGACGCCCTGCTGGAGGGCGAGTGGCGACAGCTGCCCCCCCTGCTGGTGGTGGTTGGAGTGAAAGTTGCTCATGGAGGTGGTGACGGCCGCGGCTGCGGTCTTAGCGTCCCTCATGGCATCCTCCACACGCTGCTTTTTGGCCGCTGCAGAACCTCCGGCCTGCACCACACATAGGTTTTGATTGATTCTGAGAGTTTAAGGATCGTGTGCTGTAACAAAGACCATTACAGTCAGATTCCATGCAAGAAAGCCGAGACAGAACTGCTTTCCCTTCTCTAGTCGCCTTAATTGACTCTCCCGGGGAGCCCTGGGATGCAAGCCAATGCCTTGTTCCCCAGCTTGCAGAAGGGGATCCATAACGCGCTGTTACTCAGATATCACTATTACATAGTTTGGAATTTTTCAATCATCAATAATCAAAGCTCTAAATCATATCTAAGCCGATTCATAATAGGGCACAACTCAAAACTGGCAACGCAATCAACGTAACGATTGTCCAACTTTTACTCAATCTTCTCCCAGCTATTCAATAGACGGTTAACGTCAATAAAATAAAAACTACATCCAGCGAGAGGCTACTCACAACGTTGTACTCCTTCATCGCTGACTCGTACTTTCTCCTCTCCTCCTCCGCTCGCTGTTCGTACGGCGCCTTGGCTTGCATCGTCAGCTTGCGCCACTCCTCCCCCGCTGGCACACAACACAGTGACACGGCGTGTCAGTGTGTGACACACAGCGACATGGCGTGTCAGTGTGTGACACACAGCGACACGGCGTGTCAGTGTGTGACACACAGCGACACAATACTGCGACTCTACTGTCAGTTAATCATACAGTGCTGTGACCGTGAAATGATTCACAAAAAAAATCAAATAATTTACCCAAAAAATTGCTGTACAGCAGAAAGTCGCAATAAAAGCACAAACATGTTTCAGTCAATCCGTCGAGAGCTGAATCTGAACGATTAGTATAAGTTTTTTTTATTTACATAATTAAAGCATTATTAACAATAAACACATTTAAGAAGAAGAGAAGACTTATTTACATTAAATAAATTGATGGTACCTAATGCAGGCAAATACCACTAAACTATGAAAAATGACAACTCAAAACATTCAAATCTGCTCTCTGACTGACTTGAACAACAAAACCAGACAATATCTATCGAACATAAATACACTGCACTCCAACAAAATAACATCATAAAGAGCACCGAACTAAACACAACAAAAAATCAGAAACATATAACTTTCAAAATAGAATAAACATGATCTGACGATATACTGACTATGATAAAAAATCAAAAGGCAGCTGGCTTATACTATTTCAACTAGCCAGCATCACCAACAAAGTTCGCCTGAAGAAATTCAATCACAGAAATCTAAAAATCAGCCATCAACTGAAAAAAACTAAAAATTTAAGAAACAACTGAACACAGACAAACTTATCTGAAAACACATCCCCAACTCATTTGATCAACAAATAATACTAGAGCGGAACCAAGGATTTACATTTAAGGCACCGAACATCGGCGCACCATGCGGCAGTGACATAAATCCTCGCGTCCACTCTAACCTGCTTTCATTATCTCTTTGTTCTCCACAAACTTGTTCTTGAACACCAACCGGGGACTTCCATCACCCACTGGGGCGGGCAGGGGGGGCGTGGGGGGTGCGGAACCGTCTAGATGGGGCGACGTCGATCCTAGGGCGGTAAAACGTAGGCGAACAAAAAAATAGCGAGTCTCCAGCATCACGATTCAGAACAAGTGCATCAAAACCGTCTAAATCCTGGCCGACGACCCTCACGAACATTCTGAAGTCTACAAGTCTGAATGATGTGACAGTCCTTAAACCATGACACCATTTTAATAGTCCTGACTGTCTAACCTTATGCATTTGATAACTTAAAAACTCTTGGCTGGGTGATGGAGGAAGGTGTTGAAGCACGGAGGGTGGGTGATGGAGCAAGGGGGGTGGGTGGCGGAGCAAGGGGGGTGGCAGAGCGACGGGGGTAGGTGGAGGATGGAGAGGGTTTTCACCTGCGCGCAGGATGTCCTTGTTCTCAGAGAACTTGTCCTTCATGCGTGCACGGAAGTCTGCGAGCCAGAGAAAGTAGGCCGACTGGGGGCGCTTGGGCCGATTGACGTCCTTGCCGGTGTAGGCCGCCATCTGAGGCCGACCAACCAGCGCATGGTATACATAATGCTATATATGATGAGATACATATCATGCATTATACAGCATTGTTCATGGACGTAAAATACCTAAAGAAGTTAAAGTGGTTTGAAATGCCATATAATGCAATACAGGAACAACCAAAAGACGCAATACAAACACACATTCACAGCAACAATATAGACTACAAGAAAACAATACGAATCAGCAAAGCACTACTAATCACGTATAACAGTTATAGAATAAAATCTTATAATCCAATCTCCGCATTGCGATACAAATGCTTTTCCAATTGAGACTGATTTGTCGGCGCACTTATTGCTACCTGCGAGTTGTAGCGCGCCTTGTCGCTGGCCGCCATCTCTTGATACTGTTCTTTGACTGGCGACGTCAGTTCCCTCCACTTGACCGACACCAACTTGGTCCACTCAGCCACCTGCATACACACACGGCCACAGGCTGCTCAAGTCTGGTGGGCGATGATTTGTGGGTTGAGCTCCGTGCATATGGAATTGTGTAGTGCCAGGTAAAACTGCAATCTGAAGATGAAATCAGGCACGCGTAATGATCAAACAATCACTATTCAATTATTACGCACATATGATTTCTTCTTGTAAGCAAATAATTCAGCATAACTAAAAATATTTCATAAGAAATAAATTCATGGCATACAATTATTACTCGTATACACTATAAATATGACTGCAATAATATAATATAAATGAAATATATCGAAGTATCTAACTTATACTTAAAACAAAAGTAAAATCTGACATACGGTATCCTAGATCTGCTGCCTGCCATTGGTCTTAATTCCCAACAATCAAATTTTCACACTGTGTTCCAATTAGTGCATACCCGTGTTATTTTCTCCCCCCTCCTCGCCGCCTCCTCGCGCTCAATCTGCACAAAGAAGAAGTAGGCGGAGGTGGGGCGCTTGGGGCGGTTAGGGTCCGTGTTCATCTTGCGCTTGCCGCTTCCCCCTCCGCTGGCCCCCCCGCCCCCTGCCGCCGGCCTGTGAGGTGGCTGAGCGGGGGGCGTCACCTGCTGGGGCAATGGCTGCATCGCGGCGTTGTTTGCGTTGAGCATTGCTGCCATAAACAAATACTGGCAGTGTCTAAACTGTATTCTGTACTGGTGCGTACATGTGCACCCATACCGACCAGACCATCATGAGCAAAAGGTAACAACGAACACCATAATCACAGATTCACTAAATGACTTCTGCCTAGATACAGGAGTAAACTGCTCAATACTATGATGGGCACTTGTAAGAAGACGTTAAATAGTAATTAGGCAAGGTCAACACATTAAACAGTATTACCGTAACCAATCATGAGACACTTGCATAACTGTCACGTGCTGGTGCACTGCAATATAGAACTGGGATGGGCGTCAAACACAAAAACATGTATACATTACGTAGTAAATGCTACTGTTAATGGCATTTGGGGGCAGTACGACTCCCCACTTACCCTGCGGGGAATGGTGATTCTGCACGTACTGCCCCAACGCAGCATTCTGCTGCATCTGCATCGGCATGCCGGCTTGGAACCCCATCATGTAGGGGTGCCCCGCCCCCACCCCCGGCGCACCAAACCCTGTCAGCATGAAATTACAAAACAATTTAGAATAAATATACGCATAGTAGTTTTTTGTATCAACGGTTTTTTTGGCCTCGGATGTACAAATGAAAGGCAGCACGTTGTAGGCCGTTAAGCTTCAAGCGTTGTATGGCCATACAACAGTACGGTACCACGGTAAGGCCGCACCGGTAACCAGGGTACGGTAGGCCTAATAGTCTACAAACAACAACTTATAGTCAACAGATTAGTGATGCTGCTAAAATTTGCAGAGAATAGCTAGCACAAATATCGCATTGGCATATCTAAATAAATGTCCTGCAATAAGTAGGTGTTCGGCCCGCCTCCTCCCCCCCAAAAAAATTTGCACATGGCGCCATTTTGCATGAAGGAAGCAGTCATTAGCCAGACCAGAGAGGGGTGTTGCAATAGCAGCAAGGCGTGAATCAGACGCACCCATGTTCATATACTGCTGGTAGGACATTCCCCCCGCTGGCGCGCTGCACGGGAATAGATTAGGGCTCGCCGCGGCACGCGAAACAATTAGGCGGTGTGAACAAAGGGATTTTATTATTTCTTCGGCGACCGCGGCAGATTTTGTTCTCGCGGTCATGTGACTAGTTGGCGAGAGGAGAAATTAAATGGCACGCGGCGCCGACCAATCAGATCGCGATGCGCTATTAATTGTAAACTTTGATTGATGAGAAGTAAATGATAATTAGCATTGAAATAGCTTGAGGAAAATTCGGCGATGTGCACATTTTATCATGTAGTCCGCTTGCGGGGCAAATCACGTGATAATATTCGCGTTAATGATTAAAAACCCTCAATAACGCCCTAATTCACGATTTTTCAGCCCCGTTAGTATCTCTCAGATTTGCATGAAAAAAAATCAATAACTGGACAGTAACTGCCGGTTACTCGACCTCGATTTGAAGTGCGTTTTAATTTTGTAGTGCGATTTAACCAATAAAAATCTCTGGGAGAATTCTATCGAATAATTTGATTGGTCAATTCTGAGCACAAAACTAAATCGCACTTCAAATCGAGGTCGAGCAACCAGCAATAAATTGACTTAGCAATATTAAACGGCCACTTACTGCACAAAAGTTACAAAACATTATAAATGCATAAGCTTCAGATCAGATGGCTATAAGAAAAGCGAATAAGAAGGCGAAATGTTCAACATTTTGTCTTTAGACATGTGATATATTCGAAGCAGTGTTGCCAAATTTGCCAATACGAAAATTATACGATTTCTTTGCTTATTTTGAGTGCTTTTACAATGTACTATAATAGAGGCGATTTTAACGATAAATTGGCAATATATACGATAACTGAGATGAGATCTGAATAGCATTTTTTAAACGTTTAATTATTTAGGGAGTAAAAAAAATGATCCAGCGAACGAAACATTTTCGGCAACATCCCCTTCCCCTCCGCTCGTCAGTTCATTTTCAGGGGAAATAGAGACGTCTTCCATGCGAATAAGTCTTGTTAGCGTTTTTTGGCGGGTACGATAATAATAATAATTATTGATACCAAAAAATCATAATTCTCGGCCTTTTCTACGATAATTGCACTCTGACAAATTGGCAACCCTGATACGGAAAATCCGGAAAATTGACAACAAAGGCGGAAATAGTAACAATTTTCAAGTAGATTTGAATAAAGTTTCATCCTTTTTCATCTAAGCCGACGATGACCCACGAAACAAGGAAACGCGTAAGGACGCTCAGTCAACCCTGTTGGATACTGGGGGGGCTCATTGGGTTTAAATGGTGATCGAGTGCTATTTGTAAAATGAGCGATATTTGCAGTTAATCGCAAACTTTAATCTGACGGTTATGTTTATTTTTGTTTGCGCAGTAATAATTTCTGCCTAATTCAAGGGGCGAAACAACCAATATATTACAGCCTTCTCAACATGATGGTTTAGACTGCCGTTGTCACTTGCTGCCATTTTCGCGTTCTTGATGCTGTACTAGACCAATAGTAGATACAATACTATACTAGACCAATTTTGAGGGATGGTTAGTTGATAATAACGTATTGTAGGCCTATCGTACTATATCTTATATCTATATCTTACTACGTCATTACTTATTTTAATTGTGTCCAAAAGGCCCGAAGGCCCATAATTATGCTGAGACAATTCAATCGATCATGCCTGCAATTGTTTGCAGTTTGTATTGTGTTGATGCGCTAAATGTTCTATTGCCTCAGCTACAAATGACTGTATCACACATTAGCCCTCTAATGAAGACAGCCGTGAAATATAATGCTTGCTGTGTGTAGGCAGGGGGTGCGGCGTCCAAAGTTGCCTTGGCGCAGGATGTCAGCGAGGGTGACGCCATGGTGAGCACTCACAGTCTCACTCATCATATTGATAGCGCTCATTGTCATTGCGTCATGATAAAATATAATTACCGGTAGTAAATTCGAGTTTGTTGTTCAAATTGTTGCTTCTTCATTTTATTTTGGAATTTTTGTGGGTAATATTGTATTTCTCTATTCATGATTGGCTATTTTAGTAGATAGTCTGCTTGCATGTTGACGCGCTTTATTGTTTGCAGCTGAATGAGTACAAGGCCGCTTGCAAGAAGCAGGTATCTTCTCTCTTTTGTTATTTAGCTGAATTTTGTACATTGTATTTATGCATTGTGTGAATCCTCACACTGGCTCCTACTGTTCCTTTCTTTGCTTGTTGGTGTATGAGCTTTTTGACTAAGATGATGTACTGCACTTGCTACTGACCGTTTATAGCTGTGATATATAGTGGGTTTTAAATTTGAAGCAATATGGTTGAGATGGTGCATACTGTCATGTTGTTATCGTATAGCTACATTTCTATTATATTGCTCATGCACGCTCTCTGGCCTCGACTGTATACAGGCTGAGGTCGTCTTTAAGGAAATTTTCCCCGGCAAGGTCCTTGAACTGAATGCTCTTCTGGAGGTAACGTCTTCTATTGTCCTATTAGTACAATTATTATCCGAGACCCAGACAATTGTGAATATTGCAATTTTTTTTTTTTCTCGCATTTCTTTGCAATTTCTGTTTTGTCGCATAACACGAACACAGTTTATAAATTTTCTGAGAACCTCGATGCAATTATTGCAATATTTTGTGTCAATTCTATGGGGTCTGTATTATTCAGTTCATTTTGAAAGTGATACCGTATTTTATTTCACTAGCAGGCTCAAAGAGTATGCCGTGTCGTTGCAGTCAGACAAGCTGAGCCTATCGCGGTTGTCTGAGTTTGAGGCAAAGGTCAACATCCCGGTGCCCGACATGAAACTTATCAACAATGAGGTCAGTTTGAGTTTTCTCTTTAGCCTTTGTCGATTAGTTCTTAATTTTTGGTTCAATAATAGTTTTATAAAAGTATAAAATATTTGCAATTATATTTTTTGTACTGGATATAAATCTGAGCTTAGTAGTTCTTTCTACTTTGTCCTATCCCCTGCAAGCCGGGGAATAAAGAATTGGCTTGCAACCCATCGCTCCCTGGGCGGGTCAAAAAAGGTGAAAGTCTCCCAAAATCACCTAATATGTCCGATACGGTGTGGTTTCATCAGCTGCTATACTGTATATTGCGGTGTGCTGGTGTTGCACAGCCGGCACTCAAGAAGAGGAAGTCTGACTGTCTCAATGACAACAACGACAACGACGTCCAAGGTATGAGACAAGGACAAACTTTAATTTGCTCGTTGCTATTGAGATCTTGACAATTTAAATAAAACTGTGCCTGAGTCTGCTATTGTGTGATATTCGCGATGAAGTTAATGAATTCTGATGCCGTTTATGAGCGATGTGATGGTTTGATTATATTCTGGTACTTAACTTGAATGTTCTGCTGATACATCATGTGGAATGTGTCGCATTGTGTAGCCTGGCGAGGTTAATTGTTCTTGTTGCTCAATCTTGGTTGTGTGTGGCGGCAGGGACCCAGGTGATCCTGCTGCCTAACGGCACGGTCCCAATCAACCAGCACATCTCAGAGATCATCGAGCTTGTCAAGCCCCAGGCCATTGAGCTCATCGGATATGCCAATCAGGTGCTCGAGTGCTACCTTATTATTTGATTTATTTGTGATTCTCTTTTGCATACCAGTGTGAAGCAGTAATGGTACTGCAATGTTTTTATGCTATAGTATACATCATTAACATTGTGATGCTTATGTGTGACGAATGTTGTGTCATGTATGTCATGAAGAATGTTGGTGACTTGTTTGGCTTTGAGTAATTAGTTGCTATTTTTACTTGCATTTAACCTGAGTGTATTTTTTCCGAGGTGGCTCACTTTCACCTGAGGCAGTGGGCTATTGGTTGCTAGTCATAGTGTAGTTTCACTATTTGATGATTTACAAAAATTGAGTTATTGCATGCAGATCAAGATGTGGATCAACTTCATGATTCCAAAGATTGAGGATGGTAACAATTTTGGAGTCTCGATCCAGGTGGGTCGAGCCTTTGTTGTCCATCCTGTTATGGTTCCAGCAGTAGGATAGTATTTGACAGTACTCTTTTTATTAACCAAGCTTCAATTAATTAGGCCTAAATGTTTTAGGTTTCTAATAGACTACATAACTCAAGGCCTGATCTAGGTCTTGCAAAAAATTCGCCAAAAGAATTCTTTTTTCGCCAGGCCATACTTTTTTCACCAAATTTATTGCACAGTTGTTCCCTTCGGGTGCACTGGAATATATAAAATTATTGCTTTGTTCATCTCCATAAAGCCTGTAATTGAGCCTCTGAGAACGAAGTATCAATAAAAACGTCGCTAAGGGCTTAAAAGCTGGCTTAAAGGGACTAACTGCTCAAAAGTTTTTTTAAATTTAGCTTGGCGACTGGCAGATCAGGCCCTGGTTGAGGATCATATTTAGTTTAGGATCATACTTAGTTGAGGATCATATATAGGTGAGCATCATATATAATTGAGGATTATACTTAGTTGAGGATCATATATAGTTGAGGATCGTATTTAGTTGAGGATCGCATATAGTTGAGGATCATATATAGTTGAGGATCGTATATAGTTGAGGATCGTATTTAGTTGAGGATCATATATAGTTGAGGATCATATATAGTTGAGGATCGTATATAGTTGAGGATCGTATTTAGTTGAGGATCGTATTTAGTTGAGGATCGTATATAGTTGAAGATCATATATAGTTGAGGATCATATATAGTTGAGGATCGTATATAGTTGAGGATCATACTTAGTTGAGGATCATATATAGTTGAGGATCATATATAGTTGAGGATCATACTTAGTTGAGGATCATATTTAGTTGAGGATCATATTTAGTTGAGGAATACATTTCAAGGTTTACTCTTGATAAATACTCCTGGCATTATATAGCTGCTAAATTGATTACAATTATATCCTTACGGATTGGAAATTTGTGATTATAACGTGATAGTGATTTGATATTGTAATCGTGAGCGTGATTGTACGAAACAGCGTACGTGGCTCAACGCTGATTGGCTGTAGATGTGGGTCAGGTTGTGTCAGTGGTGGCTGATTCGTGCGTGCAGGAGGACAGTTTGGCAGAGGCGCGCCAGGTGGAGTCAGAGTCTGCGAGTTACCTCGACCAGATCTCGCGCTACTACCTCACGCGTGCCAAGATCATCACCAAGGTCGCCAAGTACCCGCACGTGGTGAGTGGCCAAGTACCCGCACGTGGTCAGTGCCTGGCAGGGCTTCATTTTCAAATCGCTAGCAGCTGAAGTCCCTGCAAGCCCAAGCCGGGAGAGAAATTTTCTTGCGGACCAGAGCTCCCCGCGAGTCGTAAAAGGCGACTAAAGAAGGGGGAGAGGTTCTGTGCTGGTTCTCTTGTACAGAACCAGACTGTATGGAGTCTGTGCTACACACTGTCCACATACTCTCCCTGAACGAAAAAAAAAAAACTTAAGAAATATTGTGCACCAGAAGGCACAGCTGATCGGATGAGTGATTAAAAGTAAGGCCTAGCAAAAGAAATGGCTGCGCTGGGATGTAGTGTGCTGGGATGTAGTGTGCTGGGATGTAGTGTGCTGGGATGTAGTGTGCTGGGATGTAGTGTGCTGGGATGTAGTGTGC